>JAJEJO010054235.1:185623-244737 GCA_020662805.1 Glaucomys volans | reverse complement strand
GCAATTTTGGTGGCTAATTAAGGGATTATACCCATTGTCTTGAATAAAGTCTTGCTTACCTGTTTATCTCATTCAATTTTTTGCTTTGTCAAAATATAATTAAAAAATTGTGGAGGCCAATAAACAACTAAGTCTTTCCATGACATTGGTGCTTTAATATTCTGTACTCAGAGCATTATGCATTTTCTTCTGTTCCAAGAGTCTTCATTTACTAAGAATTATACTGTTAGAAAGTACTTTCTACGATAAGCCAAATCCTCAATGAGGACAGATTCCTGCTAGTTCCATGGCCTTTTTGGCTCTGGTGTCTTACCTTCATAATGCCACCAATAATTTCTGTTACCAGAAATGCTAGGAAATACTGTTCCTTAAACAGGGGCCCTGATGCATTGATACTCAGGCTCTATTCTTGCCTTTCTCTTCTAATCTCACATGAGGATCAAGAATTCAGGCAAAATGAGCCACCTGACATTTCTAAAACAATTATATTAAACAAATCATCAATCCACATTAACAGCCTTTGCTTCTTTCACAACATTTAATTATTTCTCCCCATCTCTTATCAAACTTGAAGAGTTATTAAGATGATTTTAAACTAATGCAAATCTTGATAATGCTCCAGACAGTATGTTTTATGCCTTCTAATTCCCTCAACGTTTGGCATTGTATCATATTTCCCCCTCATCTAAATCATCTCTTCACTTGGACTGAAAGTTCTAGAGAACAAAGACATGACTTATTTATTAGTTTGCTCTCCAGTGATATAGCTAGTACATTAAATAGCATCCAACAAATGTTTACTAAATTGGCAATATTATCTGAATGCATTGAATATAATAAGTTACAAAGACCAATAGGGTATGTTGACCTGGTAGATCAGGGGCAAAATGTTTCAAAAACTCATTTTCACAAATCCAAGTATCTTTATTGCCCCTTTCAACTAAGTTTGGTAAGTTTCATTAAATGGTCATGGATATTTTAACATTTAAATAACATATTACAAGGGAAAAGATACTTAGAATCTCTTTCCCACTCTAATGCTCTGAGCAAGTATGGATATAAATTCTTATTTAACAATTAGTATGCTCCCTGCTCCTCTCAAAAGTTCATTCTATCAACTCTTTTATTTATTTATATAAGTCTGTTTAAATCCTTTGTGGAAGAAAGGAATATATGTCTATACACAGTGAAGTTAATCTGAATTTTCCTCATTAGAAAATCCTCAACTGTAAGATCAAAGATACAGACAAATATTTTCTCTTAAGTGTTAAACCCTTTACTCAAAGGAAATGAGCTAAAATGTATAAAACATCAGTGTGATGCCACAACTCTTTTCCCATACCAGTATATGCAAATTGGATAAGGTCCCAGAGGGCACTGGTATCTATGCCTTCCATCTTGATCTCCTCTTGCTTGTCTTCACAAACATCACTTGGAAACACAGTGGCAAAATAGTCAGAGACCTAACTCAAAACAACAACGCGTTCCTCGATCTAACTTAAGCCATTACCATAAAGCATGAAAACACTGTGTCAACCAGAATGCATTGCAGAGCACAGAATCAATCACCAAGTAATCTATGCATTTATTTATTTATTGCCTCAGGACTGTTCTTTTAAAAACTGATCCTACCTGCAGAAATCCTGTCCTACTTGTGGTCACAAGCATTCTCCTATATTTTCTTCCATCATTCTAAATATGTTGGTTTTTTTTTTCATATTTAGGATCTTAATCCTTTTGGATAAAAATAAAGTTTTATTTCTCTATATATACCGACCTACCTTTTACCACACTTTAGCCCCACTGAATTAAAATGCCACTTCTATGACAAATTCAAGTTCTGAATATATATTTAATGTCTCTGAGATTTCTATTATATTTTCAGTCATTTGCCTATTGTGCCAATGTAATAATCTTTTGTAATACTATGATTCTATGTCTTTATAATCAATGAGGCAAAGATTTCTATTTATTTTTCATTTTATTTAAATATTAGTGGAGTTTGATTTTTTTATAAGTGAAGTTTCAAATTTTTTAAAGTAAATTTTTTAAGCTCATCATAATAATCCCTATTAAAAATACACAGATTTTTCCAATTTTATGTGAGGAAGATTGGAATTTTTTTATATCAACCAACCCATCCAAAATCATAGCAGATCTACCCATGTATTCATATCTTGGTCTGCTTTACTGTCAAATATAAGTTTCCCCTAATATTGCATTGTATAGTCTTGCTTAATTCCCACACACTTTTCAGTTTTGCTGGCATTGTACATAATATCTTTTTCAAATTCTACTTCTGTTGTTTAGTCTAGATGATGATAAAATTATATTTTTCAAGTGTTAAAAGAAAAATATCAACCTAAATTTTTATCAAGTAAAAATAAATTTTTTGAGATATTACAAATACAGCTGAAAACAAATATTTTCAGGTACATGAAACCTAGCCCAATGTTTTGTTCTCAGACCTGCACACTGAAAGCTATTGCACAAATATTTTTCCTAGTATCATACTAGTTTGGTTCCAATAGAAAGTTAGCCTTCATTCTTATCATTGTTTCCCCAATATAATATCCCTTTCACTTCTCCCCCCACCTCTCTGGTGTCAGGAATTGAACCCTGGGGCATTTACCACTGAAATACTCTTGCCTCAGCCTCCCAAGTGACTGGGATTCTGGGATTATAGGCATGTGCCCCCATGTACAGTTGTCCTTCATTTCTACATGTTTTTAATTTTTTTCTCTTTCTTTTAGGATTTTACTAGTTTGATGATGATAATATCCTAGGTGGGAACTACTTAGTTTTTACTCTCCTTTTGATTTTCTGAGCTTACCAGAGTGCTGGGTAAATTGTTTTTATCAAATTTTAAAACTTCTCTGTGGTAGTATTTATACAGAGCAGAATATTAATCAGCCATAAAGAAGAATAAAATCACAGCATTTGCTGGTAAATGGATGAAACTGGAGGCTATCTATGCTAAGTGAAAAAAGCAAATCCCCAAAAAAAACCAAAGGCCAAATATTTTCTCTGATATGTGGATGCTGACTTAACAATGGTGGGGCAGTGGGAAGTGGAGGTACACTGGATTGGGAAAGGGGGGAATGGGGCAAAGGGAGGGGGAATGGGAATGAGAAAGACAGGAGAATGAATCAGACATAACTTTCCTATGTTCATATATAAATACATGACCAGTGTAACTCCACATCATGTGCAACCACAAGAATGAGAAGTTATACTCCACGTAGGTATGATATGTCAAAATACATTCTACTGTCATGAATAACTAAAAATAACAAATGAATTTCTTAAAAAAGAAAATGTAATAAAAATATAGGTGTTTTTTCATTTGTTGGAGAAATTATATTTCAAGGAGCAAAGCCATTGCACTTTGTGCAATATTGTAATTTAGAAGTCATTTTTCCATCTTTGAAACCATTCCTGGGTTATGAATCTCTTGCAGAGGCTGTGGTAGTCTGGGAAAGAGATAGCAGCTATATTATAACTGGAAAAAGTGTGATGCCGAGAGAGGATAGGTTTGATAATTTGTATTTTCAAGCCAACAACATTAAACATGCATACATGATATCTTTTTAAGTTAATAAGATTTCAACTTCCTATTTAAAAAGTAATAAAGTCTGAGCTCCACCAGCTCAAAAAATGAATTACTACACTACTGGTCTTTTAAATTATCTTTATGTTTCTCTTTCTGCACCCCAGTGAAAGAATTTTTTTAAATATTATTTTGATTGTAATAAAGGCTTTTATGCCCACCTGATAATATAACAAAATAACATTGTGATGACTGATGTACATGTGAAGCTATAACAGTATATAAAATGTCCTTTATAAAACTCTGTTCTGTCAAGCAACTGTTTAATAAAAAGCAAATAAAAAAATTTAAAAAAAAAACACTTCTCTGTGAAGAAATCCTCAGATTTTAGCACTATTTACTTCCTGACTCTAGGACTCAAATTATATATATGTCTCATCAATTGAGAATGCCTCTGGCACTGTATGTTTTACTTACATTGTAGATAATTTCTAATAACTCGAATTTGCTCAGATCCCATTTGTTATTACCCTTTGCTTGATTTATTATGTTCATTGTTCCTGTAAATATTTTCATTATTTTTATGCACTTTGATGTACTTTCTTGATCATTTTAACAGCTCAGTAATTTCTTGGTTGATTTGCGTCAATTGGTTTACTCCTGACAAGCTTTTATCATGTACTGTAAATTTTAATTATATAACGGACATTTTACCACCCTCCCCCTAAATATTAGAGGCCAAAAAGAGAGCATGACTTTAGTTTTCAGGGTTTTTTAATGATTTTTTTTATTGGTTTGGTAATTGTTCCTATGTTCACAGATTTTTGATAGCTCTAAAGAAAAACATAATTGTTTAACTTATCTGGTGATTTATTGTTGCTTTAGTAGAAGTACCAAATGTACTCTTAGCATGCAAAATGGAAATATAAATTTTAAAAAGATTTAAAACTCTTGACAATCATCCTTACTTAAAAAGGAAAAAGAGAACAAAATTAAAAAAAAAAAACAGCACAAGATAGTTAAGAGGTTCTTCATAGGAGTTAGAGTTAGTAACTCAGAAATTTCTTAGTGTTCAGAGTAGGGTAGGGGAAATTTAGATATTTTTGAGGATTATCAGAGAAAGATTAGTTGCTGATTGAGAATAGAAGAAAAGGAAAAGACATAAAAGACTATGACATCAGATTGAAACTGGGGGTACCAATATGAATTCTTTGCTCTTAACGTGAAAAGTATAGAAAATTTCCTCTTTTTTCCTGTGTGTGTGTGTGTGTGTGTGTGTGTGTATGTAGATTAAGAATTCCTTGGAAAAAGAGGAGACCATAGAGCAGAAAAAGTGCAAGATGAGCCAGTGACACTTTTACTCCAGAATTTAAGTGCTCAAAATTAATGCAGACATGTCAAATGAACTAATGAATGAATGGGATGGCTAACTCTGCAAGCTAAGCAACAGTAAACTTTGAATGCATTTCTTTTGCTTTTTTCCCCTAAGCACACTATAAATAATACAAAGGAAGAAAGTTTAATATCTGTAAGTTTTAATGATATTCTAGTCAGAAAGACTTGTTTAAATTACTTATTTGCAGTTTTATGTGCTTTACATGTTTATCTTCTGTATAAGTGTAGTTTAATTTTAACAAAATAGGTACATTCCTTCCTTTAACTAAAAAAACTTCCATAAGTATAAAATTAAGGAATTTAAGAAATGCATGTGGGATTTAAGATTTTAGTATTTTATTAATATTAGTGCCTAGAATGGTAACATATTAGGAATATTTAAATTTATCAGTTCCCTATGCATTGTTTAGTCACTAACATGCCAAATTGTTACTTTCTCAAAGTTTGAAAGAATTTTTAAAGCACAAATATCTTCAAATATTTATTATATACCAATTAGATAAATCACTGCCAAGTGATCAGCTTTGTCTAAAATGCTAACTATAATATTACATGATACAAACATAAACTACAAAGAATGGAATAAATATCTTTCCTAGGTATAAGAACTATATCGACAAAATTAATCAGTTCAATCTTAACCCAGAAAATCCATATTTGTAGGAGGGACACATCCTGTAGAGCAAAATATTATATGACCTATATTAGTCAATTTTAAATCATTAAATAATATTCTCCGTCAACTACAATATATAAAATACTGCTAATTCAGTATTAGAAATGCAGAAAAATTTAGGCAGAATTTAGATTTAGTGACACATAAGCTTTGAATTAGATTTGAGAAGAGGAATATAATGCATAACAGGAATTAATATCTTCTTATGTATATACTTGGTTTACCTCAGTGCAAGAAAAACAGAAGCAAAAACTGCTTGAGTATATAAATGCAACCAACTCCAGAAAAATCTCTTATTGAAGTCACTACAAATTTATTTCCTTACAAATCTATTAAACTTCTCTAAATTCCACATCAATTTATTATGATGTTTGACACTATTGACCTCCCACTTTTTAAAATCCATTTTTCAGCTACAGCAGTAAAGATTTCTTATCAGCGTATCTTTGATTCAAGGACTTCTCTCTGCTTATACTAATTGACCCTTTCATTGCCATAGGCATTTTTCAGGTCTTTGTTCTTTGCCTTAATATTCAATGTTACAGAATCCTTCTGAAAAAAATCACAATAATTAGTTCTACAGTGTTTTAAATCTAACTTTGTATCTCAAATACCTGTAGAAACTGCTCATCAGATATTCCAGTAGCATTTCACACTGTCTAAACTCAAAATTTTCTTTCTTTTACACTTTGTTTCTAATTGATACACTGTCAATATATCAAACATCCTGAGTAGAAATTAGATTGTCATTATGTTTCCTTTTACTTCACTGCCTATATCAAATGTGACACAAAATCCATCTTTCCTTTTGTGGGGTTTGTGACTGCTCTCCTTAGGAGTTGCAGCCATACCTCAAAGGGCAGTCATGGTAGTACCTAATGACAATAAGATACACCTTTTCTTAAAAAGTGCATTTGGCTCAACAGTAGCTGCCACATTCCCTGGGGTTGATATGATTCTGCTCCTCTCCCTTTATCCTCCCCAGTTCAAACCCTGGGTGGATTCAAAGACAAGGACTGATAGACCACGGTACGAAGTACTGCCCCGTTGGCTTCAAGCTGTGAGTAAAAACAGCAAATCATGCTTCAGAGTTTGAGAGATAAAGATGAAGAAAGACTCCTTCCTTAATTTATTTCTTCCTCTACCCTTTCCTGCTTCACTTTCTTCTAAGGGCACTCTATAAATAAATAATGCACACCTGAATTCCAGGCTCAGGCTGTATTAATAGGAAATCTGACTTATGACAGCATTCTTCAAATTATTTCTCAGTACATCTCTCTATTTCCTCCCTGAGGAAAAGCATCATGTTTTATAACTCTTAGTTTTATAACTCTTAGTGCTCATTTCATGCCTGGATTAACTACAACAGCTTCACAGATCATTAACTAGTTTCTGCTGGGCCTATCGTTCAAAGTTACACCATATTCACAGAGAGCCTTCCAAATTATGATAGTCTACTGTGGTTGCTAAAAGCATTACTTCTCTACCTGTACTGCCTGGTTTTGGATTCTACTTTCATTGTTACTGACTACATAATTTGGATGAAATTCTTAATTTTCCATGACTTCAGTAATCTAGTCTGTAAGAAAAATATGGGGAACCTAAGAATTTCCTTTTCCTTCAAGACACATGCAAAGCACTTCAAACAGAGCCTGGCATGTAATCAACACTATGTATACTAACAAGCATTAACATTATTATTATTAATAACCGATTTATGTCAATCCCCTCCTCAAGAATCTACATTAGCTTCTAATTATGCATAGTGTTTCAAATTCAAACTTCCCTACTGATTTTCAAAGTCTATCTTTTTTTTGGTTTTGGTGGGGTGGGACCAGTACCAGGGATTGAACTCAGGAACACTCAACTACTAAATACAACACACCATTTCTTTCTCAGAAGGCTGACCTCAAATGCAATTTTTCTGAAAATCTTTCAAAATGAATTACCATGCTCTTAATTATTTGTGTTCTCACATTTGCCATCAGAACCATATATTTCCATTTCTGATTATCTTCAACTAGAATAATTTCCTTAATTATTTGATACGCTTTTCTTAACTACTTAAATATATTGGAAACTCCCTGAGGAAAAGCATCATGTTTTATAACTCTTAGGCATCACAAACATTAGTCAAACTAGCATCAACCAATGCTAGTATATGTTAGCAAGATATTTGTCTTGATTAGTACCAAAGAACTAATTTCAAATTCCACTGAAAATAAATAGTAGGCATATGCATGACATTAAAATGATATCCAAGTGATAGGGAAAATGAAAATTTTTTAAAGTTCAGCCTCTCTAATTGTTTCTTTTTTTTTGGTCTTTTTTAGTTGTATATGATAGTAGAATCCATTTTCACATAATTGTAAAAGCATGGAATGTATCAAGTTCTAATTTAGTCCCCAGTACCTTTCCTTCCCCTTCTTTCCTCCCACCCCCTGGCTCCCTTCCCTCTATTATCTTTCTACCATTTACCCATAGATTTTTAAATTAATTTCTTGTGGATGCACCCAATGATGAGATTCACTGTAGGATATTCACATGTGTACATAGGAAAGTTATGTCTGATTCATTCTACTTCTCTAATTCTTATGATTTAGATATGAAGTGTACCCAAAAGGCTTATGTGTGTGAGACAGTGCATTTTTCAAGGTAAAATGATTATGAGCATTGTAACCTATTCAGTAGATTAATCCATTGGTATGGACTAATTGGGCAGTAACTACAAGCAGGTAGAATAGGGCTAGAGGAAGTAGTTTACTGGGGATCTGACTTTGGGGGTTATATTTTATCCCTGGTAAGTGGAACTCTTCTCTGCTTCTTGGTTGCTATGTCCTGAGCTGATTTCTTCTGCCATGATGTTCTGCCTCATCATGGACCCACAGCTATGGAGTGGTTGATCATGGACTGAAACCTCTGAAACTGTTAGCTAAAATAAACTTTTCCTCCTTTAAGCTGTTATTGTCAGGTCTTTGGGTCACAATGACACAAAGCTGACTAAAACACTAACCAATTTATTTTCCTGAGGTACAAAGATATTATAAATATAAAGCTATAAGAGAGATTTAGATGGAAGTTAGGTTTAATAAAATAGAAGAAATTAGTTATTTCTTTTCTATCAAAGCATTCCAATAGAACAGAGGAACAATACTACTTGTCTGTTTCTGGGTATTAATATCTAAGTTATTTATGAAAGTAATTTCTTTTTACCACATTTAATATGGTTTGAGTACTATTAAATACATCATCTCAATTACTATTTTAGTCTATTTATATTATCTTACTGCATTTAAGGAACATTAATATGGAAATGGTAGGTAAGGAAAGGTTGATCAATAGGTACTAAGCTATATTTAGACAGGAATAAGAAGTTCTGGTGTGCTATTGAACCATAGGGTGAGTGTACAGAGCAATTATACACTCTGTATCTCAAAAAGGTAAAGCAAAGTATTTTTAATGTTTTAACCATAGATAAAGGATAAATGAGGAGGTAGATATGTTTAACTTAAACATTATACAGTCTATACATGTACTGAAACATCAATCATATGGTGCTCCAATAATTATATAATTTTTATGTTTTACTGTCTCACTTGAAAGATTCAAACAATTGAATTTGGAAAATAAGTAGGTGACTAAAATACTAAAGAAGCTTAACAAATATAACTAAAATTATTGACGGCTTTTTAGGAATAAATCTCTAATTTTCTTATGATATCTGTTGAGTTCTAGGATTTATTATGCTTAAACCAAAACATGAACTTGTCACTTTTCCTCTCCATTCATACTGTGGCAGGTCATTGACTTGGTGACCACGAAAATACCATATTTTCAGCATATCATGTTATACTGGTTATTATACTATGAACTGGTTATTAAACTCTGGTTATTTTTAAAGAGAATTTTTTCAAAAAATATATTGACTATATTGTATATTCTGATTTTCTGATTTTGCATATATTCCTAATTTAAAATTGTCCTTCAGGCTCTCTCAAGTATTTTTTATTCTAATGAGTTGTTTATGTTTTCTTTTAAGACAAACCAAATGACATTGTTTCATCTCACCACTGGGTAAAGATAACATTAAGATTCTAGTTAAAAGTTTTTCATTTAAAACATGAACAAATTTTTATATAACACAGATCAGATAATTATTCCTTGGTAAATGAAATAGAATGGACTGTGATAGTGTATGCCTGAAGTAGAATTCATTGTTATTCCAAATGCTTCTAACACTTTTGAACAATAATGTTTTTCTTATTCTTCAATAAGTAATGAGTTTTACCTCTCACAAAATAAAATTAAAATTCTCCCATTTTAGCCTTCAAAAAATAAGTTACTAAGTACCATTTAACTCTAAGACATGTAAAGAAGCCTAAAGCAACCCAGAGAAAAATTCTTTCTTTTTCTGTTTTCCTTTCTTTCTTTTTTTTTTTCTAAGTCAAATACCTGAGAAGCCCTATTTTTGAAGCCAAAGTATTCTTTTTAGTACTTCTATTGTTAGTATAGTAGAAAATTAAAGACATGAGCTTCTGGACCCATGTAGACTTGATTCAAATTCTGATTCTGATTCTATTCTCTATGAAAGAAGGTCACGTCATTTAATCTAAGGCACAATTTCTTTCCTAGTAATATGCAAAAGGTTTTCTTATGAACAAAACATATTAAAATAATACATTTTTGAAATTATGTGAATTATCAAATATGTAAAAGAATAAAAATAGAATACAACACATCTTAAAACAGCCAATGTTTTTGTCTGTAGAACAGTATTCTTCTTGTCACCATCAAATATAATTTGATCATAAATTTAATCAAATACAATTTGATCATAATATTTGATCATATTTGACTAATAATTATATTTGATCACGATCATATTTGATCATAAATTTAGTTCATGATTGTTCAAGAGTTCAACTAATATATATTTATATACATTTTTTTCCCATTTAAAAAAAAATAGGGCAAACCCATCCTTTGTCCTGCTTTATGGGCCCTATTCTCCTGAATTAACATGTATATTCTTCCATGGTTTCTATGAACATTATCAATAACATTATTTCCAACTCACAATATATTAGCTATACAAGATTTTTCCAGAATGAACATGTTTATCTTTCTACATTTTCTATAAACATTATAAATAACATTATTTCCATTGCAGAATATGTTAGCTATACAAGAGTTTTCCACTTTTATCTATTCGACACAATTACTTTTAATAATGGTTAAAGTGGGATTTCACAAGCTATATCATATATATTTCAATACTTACCTATATTATATCAGACCAGACAATGAAAACCCCAAAATTGTCCTATTATTAAAAATTCAAGTGTGTAAATATTAATACTGATTTTATCTTTCTAATTTTCATCATTTGTCATTCTTGATTAAAGGCAGTCTATTAAAAAATCCACTATGTTTGGTATTCAGATATTTACATACAAATATTTTGGTTTACTTGTCAATAATCAATTATTCTGAGCTCTTTTTGAGAAATCTATATTTATCTTAGGATTTCTGTGAGAGCTGACAACAAAAATGAGTTCAGAATTTTGGTTGTTTTACTAGCAAAAATGTATTAATGTGTTACTTAACCTAAATATTATTCTATCAGACCTTATCTATTTAAAAACTATACTAGTGATAAATTAATATATCAACAGAGATGTGACATTTTATTAATGGATTGATAGTTGTGACATACATAAATTTAGAAACTCATATATAACATAACCAGTATATAAGCAAATTATTTTATAATGGGGAGTCCTATAATAAGGATAATTTTCTAACTTGAATAGGAATTTATTTGCAAATTTTGAATGATATGAAAATATAAATTATATTATTCTTACAAAGGAATATTTCACTAAATATTAGCTTGTGATATTAGCTTGCTTATATTAGCTTGTGATATCTTCCCTGAAAGAGCAGTGGACCTTAAGACAAATTACTTGTTTTGACATTATTAGAAATTATTATATTTCAAACACATTTTCCAGTGCTAATGATTGCATACTGCATGTAATTTGCCCTAAGACAACACTCAGCTATATTAATCAAAATGTAGGAGAAACTTTTTAAATCCATTTGTTTGTTTTCTACTCCCGTGATAATATTTACTTTAAGCCAATAGCTTAGTTTTACATCAGTCACAATTTTTCATTGTGCAAATATATAAACAAGGCAGTACAATACACCTTCAATTATTCAAAGCAGGCCTTGCCGTCTTTAGGTTTCCCACAAATACTTTTCACGTATTTGTTAGTATTTATTTAACTTAGAATTATAAAGATGTGAATTATTTATAATATATTGCTATAATTTTAAACCATAATGTTGTCTAAAATATTAGTCAGGAAACCATTAGACCATTATGTTACGATAGCTGCAGCATTTCAGATTCCTACATATGCAAAGCCCAAGTGAGAATTACTTAGAATTGGAATCTACCAAATAATCTGTAACTCAGTCACTAATCCTCCCTAACCAACACAATACTTTTCTTGTTTCCGGGAATACCTTATAAAAGTTTTCCCTCCAACCCTTTCAGTAGTGTTCTGTTGGTGAATTGATATCTGTTCAAATAAACTTTAAAATTTTAATGTACCTAAATCTATCTTGAAAATAATATGGAATATTATGAATATAGGAGAACTGCATAATATATTCCTTGAAAATGTTTAAGTGAAAAATATTAACTTTTGACTAATAAAAGGTAACTAGATGATACAAATTATATTCCATGCTCTTTTCTTTTAAAATAAGCCTTTATGTGTTATATTTTTTATTATAGGCCACTTGTCTCCTTAAGCATATATAACAAATTTATGAGTTAAGTGAAGTAAATTTAGTTATATTATCAAAGAAGGAATAAATCTTACTCTGAATATGTAATGGAATTCTTATTTTGATGCTATTTAGATGCTAGTTCAGGATAATGTACATTTTGACACATATTACAACACTGAATAGTTCTCTCAACAGTAATGACTAATCATTAATTCAATTTCACAATAATATTTGAAAAATAAATATGAATAGTATATTATAGGAGAATATGACCTAGATTATTGATTCAATGTTAAATGATCTTTACCAGATATTTCTAGATACTGATTTTAATTCAGCATTTGCATTTTAATATAGTCATACTTTTCAAACTCTTCTTAATTATCCATACATAAGTATGTTTGTATTTTTGTATGTCTAGTTATGAATAGCTATAGTTACAAAGAGACATATAGTCATACATAGAAATAAATACAAATGTTTATATAAAATCCAGATAATACTATTTAATTTTTTAAATATAGGAAAGAGAATACTGAAAACATTTCCCACTTGGATAATTTAGTTTTTCTGTTGATTCATTAGTATAAAATAGGACATACACACAGATAATCTAAAAATTTTTTGCACATATATAGTCATGCCTCAGTATCAGCAAAGAATAGTTTCAGGAACTTCAAGGATACCAATCTCCAAGGATTTCCAAGTCCTTTATATAAAATTTTGTAGTATTTTCATATAACCTATAAACATCCTCCCAGGTATTTAATACATAAATAGATAACTTATAATTCCTAATAATGTAAATGCTATGTAAATTGTTATATTGTATTGTTTATGGATTAACGACAAGGAAAACATTTTGTAAATGTTCAACAGAGATGCAATTTAAAATAAAATTTATGATCCATAGTTGGTTGGCACCAACAGATATGAAGGCTAGGCTGACGTCAGCTCCTTAAAGTAGCCAGTATTTCT
This sequence comes from Glaucomys volans, assembly GCA_020662805.1. Classification (NCBI taxonomy): domain Eukaryota; kingdom Metazoa; phylum Chordata; class Mammalia; order Rodentia; family Sciuridae; genus Glaucomys; species Glaucomys volans. The sequence continues at coordinate 231,334 of JAJEJO010054235.1, read as the reverse complement.
TTCCTCACTTAAAACTAAAAAGAATTAGAAAAACTAAGTACAAAACCATCATCAAATTTAATGGATTTTCTAAAGTAAACTGATAACTCCATAGAGTACAAAATAATTAGATATCTAATTGACATAACTTGGAATTATCAACAATAAATTCTTTAAGAATATTGAGAAGTAGTATTAGCCTTCAAATACACTGGGTTTTAATAAAGTTGGTATCCTAGAAGCTAATTTTAATAAATGCAAAATTAAGTTGTCAAAATGAATCTTGACATTGACCTTGAATTTTCTAGTTAAAACCAACAATATATATACAAAATAACTTGACTTTTAAAAATTTTTGATAATAACATATCTCATTTCAAATTTTAGGCATACTTCTTAAATTAACTTTCATTTAGTGTGATTATGAATTACAAAAAAAATTTTTCCTCTAAAGTTATCATCAGTTATGTATCATTAAGTCTTTACATTTGTTTTATTTCCTCAAAAAGATGGCTCACTATCAAAAAAGATATTGTAACTTTTCCCAAAAAATTACAAATAAAGCTACAAATTATGAGATATCTTAGAAATGTCGATCCTTATTCTTCTAATCATAGAATATTCTGCAATCTTCAAATCAGTCTATCACATTTAAACATATAAATGCATATTTCCAATAAAAACAGACTAACATAACTGTGTACAGGTATCCTTCAGTTCCCCCAAATCAGGATAACATCACAGAGTTGCTTCTGCTTTAAGTAACTTACCATCTTTATGAAGGTTTGCTCAGCATGTGAACGGCTTGATAGAATTCCTCAGAGCTCCTGGAGTCCAAATCACTTTAAGGTGTCAAAGACTGGTAGAGGAGAGCCTAAAAATCACAGACACACAAGATTGTGTTTATACGAAGTACTACCAATTGCCAAGCATGATCTGTAGATTTTTTTTAAGAAAATTTTAGGAAAAAAAATTCAACTGAATGTATTTTCAAGATTTTTTACGCAAATCTAATGAAACAATTTCAAAATATCTAATTCAGGTCAAAAGATTTGATGGGAGAAGCAATAAATGAATGGAAAATTATATTTTTATTTTGTGAAAAAGATAATATAGGTTTTTTGTGGTTTTTCGCATATTATTAGTCAATCTGAAAAGTCACAAAATATTATTAACATTTATTCTAAAATCAATTAACAAGGAAATGTTAAAATGTGTTAAAGAAAATGTTATATGGAAACCATATAATACTATTCAGCCAAATAGATATGAAATCCTGTCATTAAAGGTGGTATGGATGAACTTGACGGACATTATATTTAGTGAAAATACCTAGTATAAGAAAAAGTATAGGCCATTCTTTTTTCCTAAACATATTAGCAAAAATCCTAAGCACAATATTAGGAACCAAAAACAAAAATATATTTTAAAAAGGGTAATGAATCACAACTAATTGTGATGAATTAAAAAACACATTTTAACCATATAAAGCCATGTGACATTTTTATTTGGCAAACACTGTACTTAATTGAAACATTTTTCTCTTTTGAGATTCAAAATGACATACATTAACACTACTCCTTTTGCTGCAATATTTTTTGGAAGTTCTTGTCACTATGATATAAATAAACAAAAAGTAAACCTATAGTTGTCAGATATGAAAATATATTACGACTCCAGAATATGGTCATTTCTCAGCATTTATTTTGGGAATCAGGCTCAGGTATCTGTAGCAAAAACAGCAGAAATCATGCATATATTCACACATTGAACAAAAAGTCACAAAATGTCTGCAAGATACATTTTTCAATCTATAATTAACATATCATTTGCTGTCACATTCCCACAAAGAATGGAGTCAGGATTGGAGGTTGAAAATATGCCCCAAAAGAGACCCAGATATTTCTGGTATGGTCCCCAGAACTAAAATTCAAGATGGTAGACGGTCTGGCAGAATGACTCCAAATTAATTTTTATAGGGGGTTTGGGACAAAGGTTGTATCCCAATGCTTATGTTTACTACCCATAAATTAAATGAAATACCTAAGGCAGAAATGTATACACTTCACTAAAAATCCATAACCTGGAAAATGTTACCAAAAGAATAATCTATCCTTTATCTTTAAATCATACAAGACATGGTGGATGCAATATTAAAGCAAATAGTGAAAGAAGTAGAATCTTATAATTTCAGAGCTTAGCACGACTCTAGAAATAAAAATATATACTATTTGATATTATTTATTCAGAGTCAAAAAGTTAACTGCTCTCAAGATAGAATTTTCTTTTATCTAAATATATTTGAACCTTTTCTAAAAATTTTGAAAGTAATTTAAAAGAATAAGAATTAAAGATCAGAGAGCTAGAAACTAGACTCCAAAACTTTTTTTCCCTAAATTCAAGTTCTCTCCTAGATTTTTTTCTAAAAGTTCTCATGCTTTGAGTTTGTCCATATAATATTAGCATTAACCTAAAATTACAAAATAAATTTACAAGCAGTTTTCCTTTACCCTGAGTGATTTTTTTTTTCAAAAAAATATACTTTATATACTAAAGAACATTTTTGTAATATCAAATAACGGGATCACCCATATGTATATCATCTTGGGCAAGGACCTGAATATAATGAAAGATGGGTTGACTGTTTTATTCCAGTAATACAGTAAACATTTCAAATAATGTGTCTCTTCAGAATGTTTTGTTTAAAATGCTTAAATGTTTTATGTGAGGCACATATTTTAATTGAAATCAGAAAGTCATTATTATAAAATATTAAAGTTTAAAAAGTAACCTAAAATAAAGAGTAAAAGAAATTTAAATAAATAATAAGCCATTTAGAGTAAAACATTAAATAACAAAAACGTCATCTTTACATCTGTATCAAAGCACAAACCAGTGTTCAAAATAAATGCTTAGTTATGTTAAGCACACTAAATTTCAAATGTTTTAATAAGTCCCAAGAGAGAGGTTAGATACAGGAAATATTAAATTTCAAGCAGCAGGTGCTGCTACTTAGAACAAAGAAAAATGAATACAGTCATGAATGTTACTTCTGGATATAATTTTATTTTATACGATAATTAGAATTTTAAGTAAGGCTTTTTATCAGAGTATTGAAACTCATATACACATACACATACACACACACACACAAATGGGTGGGAAATTATAAAGAGGTTAGATTTCTTAACTGAAGAAAACGTTTACATAGTCTCAATATATCAGTGGGTTCTAGATCTCCATGTGTCTATAAAATGGAGCATCATTTAAAAAAAAACTCCTGATATGATGCTCATGGAAATAAATAGGTATATAGTTTAATGCACTTTTAAACGTAAGTTTTAAGTTTTCAAAAAAACACTGGATGTGAAAATGTAAATATATGTATTACATATATGTCAGTATGGTGCAACATATTGCTTGAAAAAAATCATACTTATAAAAAATAATCCTGTAAAACAAATAATGCATTTGCTGTTCCTGTGGGGGAGGAGGGGACACACCACAGTTTTATTTCAACCTTCAAACAACATAAGAAGTGACAGCTTCTGACACCAAACCATGCAAATAATAATAGGGAACATTCAAAGAAAATTACTAAAAAAAAACAAGTTCTTGACATTTCACAACTGTCCACTGGCAGTACCAGCAAGGGATTCTGGCTATGTACTTCAACAAAATGATCTGAACAAACCCCTGACCCCCAGGGAAGCATCATGTTCTCCTGACAGTTTATACTCCTGATCACCACACACCACACTGCTCCACTCACACACTTCTGTAAACCTGATTAAAACATCACTAGATATTGTGCATCACAATGAAAACTACCTAAAAACAAGACAGAATAGCAGAAATGAAGTAAGTCAAATTCAGAAGGTCAGGGTTGTATGTTATCTCTCATATGTGGAAGCTAGGGAGGAAAAAGGAAAAGAAAGTTGTGGAGGGGGAGGTCTCATGAAAATCAAAGGGAGATCAGTGGAGAAAAGCGACAGGGGAGTGAGGGGGCAGGAGAGGGGAAGTGTTGGGGAGTGAGATTGGTCAAATCATATTGTTATATTGTGTGCTTGTATGAATATGTAACAACAAATCCCAACACTATGTACAACTATAATGTGCCGATTTAAAAAGGTGGGGGAAAAAAAAGCTTAAATGACATAATAAAAATACTGGATTTAACTGTCACTACCTGCTTCCCGCGCGGCCAGCTGTCCACCCTGGTACAGATATGTTAAGGCAAAGTCTCCCGGAGAGGCTGGTCGGCCCTGGCGGGGCTGGACCCAGGGGAGCACACTGCTCCTGTAGTGTCAGGATCAAAGCTTCTCCCTAATGCTCAACAAGCCGTCCTGCATTCCCAACTAGACTCTCTGGGCCACAATGATGAACAGGACTGTCCACCACACTTGGGCTCCTCTTGATAGCCGCGTTCACTTCATTTGTGCACCCGGTCAAACTCACAGTACCCAATAAAAGCCCCACCTTCCGTCACTGCAGGATCTGGCTCACTGACAGTCTTCCAAAGTCAACCTCGCCCCCAAACTTCCGGGTCACAGGTCGGTTCACAGGATGCAGACCATCGTGTTTGCCTCAGTAGGAATTCCCTGTGCTCCTGTTCCCCACGAGTCTTTGAATCTTTCCTGAAGCTAGCGACCACCACGAAGCGACTGGACTGCGTCAGGAAGCCCTCACCGCCCTGGAAGACGAGAGCAGCCTCCCGTCTAGCAGCTCCATGGAAGGCGAGGTCAGTCTCTGGGTGGAGGTCCGCTTCACTATGGGTTGGGCCGTCCAGCAGGAAGAGGGAAGCAAGCGGAACTGCAGACGAGGCTCAGACGCTCCTGCCTCACTCTGAGCTATTTGCACACAGCATGGAAAACTGGAGCTGCTGCCAGTTCCCAGCACTTGGTCATTCACGTGGCTCTGCATGGCCTTGTGGGCCGCCAGCTTCTTGGCCTCGGTGGCCTCGGCCTCCGACGTTGTGGAGGCGGCCGGGTAAATGCCACCACGGTCCTGGGGCCTCGGGCCTGAGCAGTACGCCCCTGCGGCAGCACGTGGGAAGCCCCAGAGCGCCCAGCTGCCCTGCCCCTGTGGCGGCCTTGCCCGGGTCTAAAGGCCAGCGGCTTGCTTCTGAATTGCAAAATTTATAATCTGTAGATATCCCTGTTTTGAACTAAAAGTACAAAATTACAAATTAAAATTTACATAACAAATATCTTATGGAACTTGAAACTGAAAATTGTTGACACAATGATTAGAATGGTTGACAAACTACATTTAAATGCTGGAAAAGTCTCGAAAAAGTGAAAGAAAGCTCTCACGAGGAACTTTTCACAGTCCAAAATGTAAAATTATTAAAGTGTTTCTGATATAGTGCAGCCCATACTTAATCCTTTTCCATCAGTGTTCCTAAAATTTTAAAATTAAAGGACTCTAACTTTAAAACTGACACTAGAATTAATCTTACATGAACATATAATTGCCATTAATTTAGAAGATGACACTAATTATCAGTCAGTTTTATTATCATGGAATATTGCTAAAAACAACATTATGAAACATAATTATGAAAATAAGGTTTTTATGCTTGTAAGAAATTGGAAAAATTATCCAAACATGTACATTCAGAAACAGAGTTCCTCAAAAAAAAAAATCAGTTTCCAAAATTCCAAATTCTTAGAAATAATTTAATTTGGGGGAAATAGAAAATCCAAGGAAAGAAAACCAAAGAATACTTAAGAGGTTCAAAAACCTAAACTTTTTCACATAGTATTTGTGAAAATTAAGATTTAGCAGTAAAAGTCTTAATTTGATTATTGTTAGAGTAATATTTTCATAACAGAAAAGAGGAATCTGTAGTAGAGGCTTTATACCAAATGCAAGTTCAAGGGGAATGAACTGTACTGTTTGGAAAATGAATAAAAGAAAAAACAAGTACATGTACATATACTGTAAGCTCTTTTAAATGCTTACAAAATGTTTATCATGTATCATTCTAAAATACCATGTTTCTTTCAGATCGCTTAATTCTTACCAGGAATGATATATTTGGCCTATTCTAGTTTGTCATTCACAAAGTATCTCTGGCCACAAGAAAAATACCGATCAAACCCATAGTCTCACTTGCCTTCTTCAAATGAACTAGTCAGGAGTAAAACGGCAATTAACTGTCTTTAGAAAACAGAAACACTTAGAAAAGTAGATATTACTTTGTTTTGTTCTATATAATAATAAAAGAAAAATATTTCCTCCTAGCAATTGCTTTGGTGAGATAAACTAGGTAAAACGTCAGAATGATTCTGAAATACATTAATGAAAAGAATTTGTTTTATTTACATTTTCTGCTATTCAACAAACAGTAATTTTTGTTTTCTTGATGAATTATCACAATATAAAAGCATTCACATTGCCAAGCAACTCAGTGAGACCCTGTCTCTAAATAAAATACAAAAAAATAGGGCTGGGAATGTGGCTCAATGGTCCACTGCCTCTGAGTTCAATCCCATGTACCCCCCCCCCAGCAAAAAGTATCCACATAACCATAATCCAGGTCTAAGAAGAGGGAAAAGAAGGGAGGGGGAGAAGAAGAGGAGGAAGAGAAAGAGGAGGAGGGAGGGGAAATGGAGGGGAAGGAGAAGGAGAAAAAAGGAAATTACTAAAAGTATCTCCCCCTCCTCCATTATTCTACCTAATAACTACAGTCCTGCTTGCTAACACCAAGGATATGCTTTGCCTGTGTTTCAAATTACATAAATGATTTAATTAAAATAGATAGAAATAGACATGTGTAGATATCTACAATAAAATATTATAAAGATATCCATACATAGTTATAGGTAGCCTTATAAAATTCTCAAAATAATGAAACTAAAGAGTTACCATGAAAGGTACTTTTTAAACACAGAAAAAAACTGCCACTTACAATAAATGAAGTGCAATAAATGTTTTATTTTTCGATTTGAGCTATACAATCTTTTCATTAAAAAATTTTGCTGAAAATTATTTCTTAAAGATGATACAATAATAGTAATTAAAAACCATGTTTTCTTTCTCCTCCTTTAATGTACGTTATCAATAACAGGAGAAACAATGGCAACAATCCCACAAAATACAAACCCAGGTTTTTCTACATCTTTCCAGTATTTCCAACTATAACTGAATATGTACCTTCTTCATAAATCCTTTCAGCATATTCTTTTAAACAATTAAGATGTCTTCCTCTGTGTTGGGAGCTGTTTGCTATAAGACTATTCTATGAGTGCGGCTAGATGGCGCCTGGCGTTTTACACTGTCTTTGTCCTTGCTGGGTAAACATACAATGCTGTTTTCAGGAAGTATCTCTGATTGGGCAGCTTGTGCGTGCCTAGTGCATGATCAGCTTGTTCTTCCTTTGTCTGTTGTACAGTTATCTTGCATTGTTCACGTGTACTAGATTGTGATTGGTTACTGTATGCTTATATGCTTGGTCATTTTCCTGTAGTAGCAGTAGTTGTTAGAAAAAGTAAACAAAACCACGTTTACTACTCTTTGCCTCTCCAAGTCGTTCTTGCGGGACGAGAGCGACACTCTGTATATAAGATTTGACTCAAATATACAGATTGATCTTTCTTTCATATTTTGTCTCCTCATTTGGATGTCAGCAAGAGCTGAATGTGGTGTGAAAATTTAATACTGTAAGTTAATACCATTTTACATATAAATTATTTGACTGAATTCTGTAGAAAATGTACTTGAAATTTGTTGAAATTAGAGCTGTGGTTCTAGAAATTTTTCCCCTGGACTAGCAGCATCAGTTCTCCTGTATACTTGATAGAAATGCCAAGTATCAGACACTACTTTGGACCTATTGAATCAAGCCCTGCAGGTGATTCTGAGGAATGTTTAAATTAGAAAATCATCAGTACTGAGTCTTGGTCTACACTCTGGCCATATCCATTCAAACACTTCATTAATATTAGCTTATAGGTTATTTTACAGTTAAAAAACTCCATGTCATTTTTTTTCCTAATAATTCATTCACAATTTAATTCATCACTCATTTATTGAGCTTCTACTATCAGAGATGATACTCAGAGACAAAAAAGATGAAATGAAGATAGCTCTTCAATAATTTAGAACAACTAGTTGCTTAAGGGAGATAAATAGTAAATAAAAGAAATAAGTGCTATAAAAACAGTAATATAAAAATTTGGATTCCAATTTAAGAACAGATATGGAATCACCTCAATCTGCATACGGATTATGGAAATGGAAGGAAGGCTGCATGGAGAAAAATGTAGTTTAGCTGAGTCTTCTAGGATAAGCAGGTGGTTGCCATTATTAAAATCCTTACTTTACAGATGAAAAAAACATATCTAGATAGCAAAAAAAAAAAAAAAAAAAAAAAATGTTTAATCCCTTGAGACTATGCAAAGGGAAAACAATGAGACTGGAATTCAGGTTAAAGATTTAGTGTATGAATTCCCTCCCCCCTCAAAAAAAAATCCTTTCCTATTTCTTTTGATTATTTCTAAAGGTAAAAACCCCGGCTAAAGATTACTTGTGGAATTCTGGAACAAGGATAACATTTCAATTTCCCTATTCTTACATTATTCTTCCTTTATATCTACTAGACATTGCAACACAATTCTCAAATTGATTCTTTATCTGAATAAATTATTATGGACAGATGTATTTAATGTAAGAGAGCAATTTCTTTTTCTTTTATTTTTGTATTCTCCTTTTATAAATACACTGCAGAAGAAAAGCAAAAGAAAAAAATGTTTGTTGTTCTTAGAATATTAGTAACTTGGGGCTGGGCTTGTGGCTCAGTGGTAGAGCACTTGCCTAGCATGTGTGAGGCACTGGATTTGATTCTCAGCACTGCATACAAATAAATAAATAAAGGTTCATCAGCAACTAATAAAAATATTTTTTAAAAAAAGAATGTTAGCCGGCCGTGGTGGCGCATGCCTGTAATCCCATCCCTTGGGAGGCTGAGACAGGAGGATTGCAAGTTCAAAGCCAGCCTCAGCAACTTAGCAACTTAGCGAGACCCTAAGCAACTCAGTGAGACCCTGTCTCTAAATAAAATAAAAAACAGAGCTAGGGATGTGGCTCAGTGGTGGAGTGCCCCTGGGTTCAATTCCCAGTACCAAAAAAAAAAAAAAGAATGTTAGTAACTTGACTGAATTTTATTTTTCTAACTATATTGATTAGTAAATCATTCCAAATAAAATTAAACTATTATGGGTAGACCACTTCAGTTTTAGTAGCAATTGCATCTGCTACTCTTCCTGTGCATATTCAGTCTTACATTGAATTAATTTATTCCATTTGTATACAATAGATTTTTGAGGAAGAAAACTTCACATGTTTAAAGTTTTATTTGTTGCCACCACCCCCCACATAGCCTGATAGATTACACTCATTTACCTTCTTGTACAACATGCTGTGTTCCATGGCAGGAACCTGATCCCTGCGCATATCATCCCTTACAACATTTCCATACTTCATTTCTAACTGGATTCATTTTTCATTTGATCAGTGAAAGATAAAGGTTGAGGAGAGTGAAGAATGACAAAGAGGCCAACTTACTATTTTTCTCTTCTCTTCTTATGTGGTAGTTTACACATATTCCTCCAAGAGTCAATCCATCCCACACAGACGCTATAGTTGCCAGTTGACTCCTCGGCCCTAGGTGTATCATTCCTTCCTCTTGTCCTTTCAACTTAGAGGTGGTAATGGCTTCCCAGTTTTCTGGATGTCTTACCATTATCTTGTTCCTCTAACACCTGGGTAAAGAATATCATTAGGGCTGGGGATATAGCTCAGTTGGTAGAGTACCTGCCTTGCAAGCACAAGGCCCTGGGTTTAATCCCCAGCACCTCAAAAAAAAAAAAAAAGAGTATCATTAAATGACTTCATTTAAAACAGCATGAATTTTTTTCTATACAGGTAAGAATTAGATTAGAGCAGTGGCCCCAAGATACTGACAACAAATTGGGAATTTGAGAACCTCACATATTTGAGAAACACACAGATGATTTTCTTAGCTTGGAAATGCAACGTGATCTAGAGAAGGCTTCTTTGACCATGAAGTAATTCACTTACAAGGAGACTAGTAGTATTCTTTGAAATCCCCATGATCGGTAAACTTAGACTCTGATGACAATTAAATTGAGCTATTTGGTGTCAATGGCTTCCGGCGCTTTGACTAAACCTCAGATGCAGGGTCTTCTGGCCACGTGTCTGTGGTTTCATCTTTTTGGGACATTCATAGTTGTCCTGGGGGTTGCAGCTCTCTATAAGTTTGGTGTGGGTGAGTGAAAAAAGAAGGCATATGCAGATTTGTAGAGAAATTAAGATTCCATGAAAGTTTCTGACGAGATGAAGAGGGCTGGTATCTTTCAGAGTGCAATGTGATTCTGAAGTATAAAGAATTTTTTTGGACTGAGGTCCTTGAAATTTGTACTGACTTGTGCTCTTGAACTATAAAACATGAATACATGAAACATGTGGGCTAAGGAATAGTTTTTATTGGTAAATGAACAACTAACAAATACTGAAAAAAATTAAATTAAAAATAAAAATGAAGTTAATTGGAACACATTCATTATATATTGTTATGTCTGCTTCCTTGCCACAGTGACATTGAGAAGTTACCACAGAGACCATATTTCCCCCCAAACTTAAATTATCTACCCTCTCATTCCTTACACACAAAATGGAGTGGCAGTCAGTGGATATATATCTTTGGATGTAATAAGTTGGTTATGAGTGACCAGTATATTAAAGATAGTCTTCTAAGTTGTTATTTGGCCTATTGAATTGGAAACATTTAGACATTTTGTGTAGAAGTAAGAGTTGGTACCATGTTTCCTTGTGCTCTTGCCCCAAGTTTCCTTATTTATGAGAGATTCAGAGCAGCTTCATTGATTATAAGACTGGGTTCTCTTAAGGAAGAATTCTGTAAAATAGCTACAATTCTGTACTGTTTTCCCCAGATATTTGATATTAGAAAATGGAGAGTTTAAAAAAATTCCAGGAGTTATTAAACACTATTATGAACTCAAGCAAGTACTTCACTACTCTAAAGTGCCACCATATGCACCAGACAGAGAAAAACCTAAATGCCAGGTAATAACTTGCATACTTGCAAATCCTGGTGTTGTCACTGGATCAGTGGATTCCCCCATGCTAGTTCCACAGTCCAAGAATGTGTAATTACTAAAAATGTATTTAGAAACTGTCACATTTTTCATATTGGCTTTCTAAACCAGAGTCAGGAATATTAGGAAAGAATGTGTCAACTGAACTGCCACCCAAAACCAAATATGGCATTCTTGAAAAAATTGTAGGTATCAGTGCTACATTAAAAACTTAAAATATGAAAAAGCAGAGATTCAGTTATATCACAAATTAATTCATTTGGTAAGTAAAAATGCCAGATGGATTTTTTTTCCCTTGGTACTAGGGATTGAAGAGGGACTTAACCACTGAGCAACATCCCCAGCCCTCTTTAATTTTTATTTTGAGACAGAGTTTCACTGAGTTGCTTACAACCTCACTAAATTGCTGAGGTTGGCTTTGAACTTGTGATCCTCCTGCCTCAGCCTCCCGAGCTGCTGGGATTAGAGGCATGCACCACCATGCCTGGCACCAGGATGGATCTTAAATGAGAACCACATTATAACCAATGTAATCAGGCAGTGATGATAATTGAAGTTGATATTCCAGATGTGTTATTTTTAAAGAAGAAAATCAATACAGTCCCTGAAATTCAGTATGCAGGTATCAACTCCTATTACATTTTTTAAAAATCAACATTTTAAGAAAGTCAGAATGTGTTTGCATTGCCCTGATACCTTACCATATGGAAATAATAACTTTCCTCCTTCATGTAATTTGCAAGAGTCTTGGTTACCTTGATAACCCATAAAAAAACACACTTTTCCATAACATTGATAATAATGTGCTTGCTGGATCTGATGTGCAGGAAATAGCAAGTATGCTAGATGTCTTAATTCTTAAAGAGAATTAGAATAGGAAAACACTTCAAAATTTAAGGGTACTGCCACACTGGTGAAAATTCTAGGAGTATGAGCATGTTAAGAAATTGCTTTATTTTAGAAAAAAATCTTATTCAATTTTATTTTTTCTCCTTTTAATTAACCTTTAATTAATTAATCAATCTTTTGGTTAAAACACTTAAGAGATGTATCCTCCTAACCAAATTTTAGTTGTTCAATATAGTATTGATAACTTTAATCACAATGTTGTACAGCAGGTATCTGGAATTTATTCATCTTCAGTAATTGAAACTTCTATCTATTTAGCAGCAACTTCCCGTTTTCTTCTTTCCCACCCCAACTTCCAGTTGATGGCAGCCAACATTCATTCTGCTGTCTGATTCTGTGTTTGACTATGTTAGACTATGTTTGATTATGTAAGTGGAGTCATTCGGTATTAGTACTTCCATGACTGACTTATTTCACTTAATGTCTTCCATGTTGTATTTGCCAGGATTTCTTGTGTGTTTTGTTTGTTTGTTTTAAAGCAGAGAGGGGGAGAGAGAGAGAGAGAGAATGAATGAATACAGTGAAGGAAGCTGCTCTCCCTGTTAGGAGAATGCAGAGATGTTCTGATTTCCCTAGTAATGTTGATTTTCAAAAACTCTATGGGAAGTTGAAAGCTACATAATAGATTCCAGGGACTATGGTGATTTTAATTTGTAAAAATATCACATCTGGAATTTCAACTTCAATTATCATTATTGTTGACTACATTTGTGATAATATAGTTATTATTCAAGATCCATCACACATTGTTACCTCGCAAATGAGGAAACTGTATGTAAGCCACACTTACAAGCAGAATGTTTTAGCTAACTCCTTGAGGTTCAAAAACAGTACAGCTTCCTTCATTGTAATTATGAATTAGACAAGGGGAAGGCAGCACAGGGAAAAACAACTGAGGTTCAGGGGGATTACTACTTGATTTTCCAAGGTCACAGTGCTATAAGATGAACACTGAGGGATTAATGCAATCTGCTTTTTACTGTACCACACTGCCCACTAGAGCTCCAGGAGCCTACGGCAGGTATGGAGGTTAAGAGAATTTGAAATAACCAGTAGGCAACAGGCTTGAAATCTTCCCTGGTGCACCATATTGGTTGTGATTGCTCCTTCTTCCCAACACTTATAACCTTTTTGTGGGTAACACTGGCTTGGCACAGAAATCTTTCTGTCTTTTGTTTATTGCCATTACAAGCCAGCACAGGCAGGCCAAGACATTCCCAACAAATTTTTAATCCACTGCAGAGCCCAAAATTGCTTTAGAGCAATATTTCTTAAACTGTAACACATGTAGAATCACCTGTGGACCCTGTCAAAATGAAGAGTGTAATTCATAGAATCTGGATGGAATCTAAGACCCTTCATTTTCTAACAAGTAACCAGTGGATGCTACTCTGCTGCTGGAAAAAGTCAGCCAGTGAACGGCACAGAGCTCATTATTCTACAAAATGACTTGTTAAACTGTACTTGAAGAACAAGCAGCTATGGGTGTGACTTGAGAAATCACATTTTGCCATATGTTTCATTTCTAAAATTTAAAACAAAGTGTCTCCATGTTACACACAACCAAACTAATAAGACTGTCTAGTCATTCCTTTCCTGCTCAATGAGTCTTTATAGATTGTTCAGTAGATAGGCCATATTTATATGAAAATAAAGCACCTATAATACAGTTGAATTTCTTATTTAATAACACAAAAGAACATTAAAAGGTTGCTCAATTTTTTTTAAGCATAGCCATCTACTCCTCCCACTACTGTTCCTGCTAGTACTGAGCACCCATTCACCTGCAGCCACTAATGTCCTTGGGGCTGCCAGTTGGCTGCTTCCAACGAAAAACCTGTGGATCACTTTACTGATGTTTCTATGGACTAAGCACAGTCATTAGGAACATTAGCCTCAAGAACAGCAAATCTGAGTTCAAGCCACTGCTAACATTTTACTTCTCAAAGCTTCATTTCTTGTCTAGTACAACCCTAAAGCAGAACTTGAAACTTCGAAACAATCCAGAAATACTTCAAACTGCAATACATTAACAAGGAATATATTTACATACCATAGAGTAGCTTTTCTCATTCTCAACAATGAGGTTTTACTATTGATTTCATGTTGAAATACAAAAGAATACTTGACACAATGAAACTTCATAAATACTCCTTAAACATTGTTTTTGAAGAAGATGTCTCTCTCTGCCCAGTGTTCACCTTTGTGTCTCCCCACACCTGGCACATACACAACCTGCCACTGGGCTTTGTACATATGTAAAGTTAGCATGCTGGGGGCCTCAGCTTCCTCAATTATCAAAAGGGATAGATGATAACCTTCCCTGGGCATCTTCATGAAGATTAACACACTTCTCCCTCCAACAGTCCTGGCAGCCCCCAACCACACAGTGGCTTCTACAGAGTGTTTCCTTCTGGGCACCCTCCAAACTCTGTCTTACCACTCTCATTGAAACCCCCATCCTCACATATCTCTTTCCTTTCCTGAGAATTTTACTTATCTCTTGGTTTTTCTAATCAAAATCTGCCCTCTTTCAATGACAGCAGAGTTATAAATAACAAAGCAAATAAGTTTACATACACCCAGTTTTCTATAAATATTTGTAACATGAATAAGCAGTGGGTCCTTCTGTTAACAATTCAAGCCCAGTGGATCTGCAGTATTTGGTCCTCTGCAACTGGCAAAATTAGATGGGGAAATACTAACAAATTCTCTTAACAGGATTTTTTTTTCTAGACCTCCTTCACAAAGAGAAGAAAAAAAAATCAAAGTTACCACCAACATTTAGATGACATTTGAGAAATAGTGCAGCAACCAGAACTTAAAACTACTGTTTGAGTCTGCCCAAAGCTCACATCTACCTACAATAGTTTTTAAAATGTATATAAAAACATGCCAGAGTGCCTTGCCCCTCACTGTATGTGATCCACCTGAAACACACTTCGGACCCCTCCAAGTGTATTCATATTACTGCCTCACAGGGGGGTTTGTTATAAAGAGTGAAAGAGTGCCATATGGTTTTTTTGAGAAGTTAGTACTTAATAGATATTTAATAAATGTCACATTCAGTTCATCCAAGTAGCCATTTCTATTCCTGAAGCACAGGGTCAGGGGGCAGGAGGGACAGCAAGTGCTTAATTCACATGTTCCTTGACTTTATGAAAAAAGAATACTCTGACCACAGCAAACATTTTATATATTAGATAAAGTTAGCTCTTGTAGTCCTCCAAAATCTTAGGACAGGAGGCATCAACTTCTAAAACATTGTTGAACCATGTAAGATGAAATTGCACTACCCCATTCACAATAGCCTCAAAAAAAAAATACTTGGGAATCAATCTAACAAAAGAGGTGAAAGATCTCTACAATGAGAACTACAGAACACTAAAGAAAGAAGTTAAAGAAAACCTTTGAAGATGGAAGGATCTACCATGTTCTTGGATAGGCCGAATTAATTTTGTCAAAATGGCCATACTACCAAAAGTGCTGTACAAATTCAATGCAATTCCAATTAAAATCCCAATAACCTTCCTCATAGACATAGAGAAAGAATTATGAAATTTATTTGAAAGAATAAGGGACCGAGAGATCCAGCTAAAACAATCCTTAGCAGAAAGAGCAAAGCAGGTGGTATCACAATATCAGACCTTCAACTATACTACAGAGCAATAGTAACAAAAACAGCATGTTATTGGCATCAAAATAGGCAGAAACCAATGGTACAGAATAGAGAACACAGAGACGAACCCACATAAATATAGTTATCTCATAGTAGACAAAGGTGCCAAAAACATATAATGGAGAAGAGATAGCCTCTTCAACAAATGGTGCTGGGAAAACTGGAAATCCATATGCAGTGAAATGAAACTAAACCCCTATCTCCAAAACTCAACTCAGAATGGATCAAGGACCTAGGAATTAGACCAACCAGAGACCCTGCACTTAATAGAAGAAAAAGTAGGTCCAAATCTTTGTCATATCAGCTTAGGACCAGACTTCCTTAACTGACTCCCAAAGCACAAGAAATAAAAGCAGGAATCAACAATTGGGATAGATTCAAACTGAAAAGCTTTTTCTCAGCAAAGGAAACAATAATGTGAAGAGACAACCCACAGAGTGGGAGAAAATCTTTGCCACACACACTTCAGATAGAGCACTAAAATCTATAAAGAGCTCAAAATATTTTACATCAAGAATACAAATAACCCAGTCAATAAATGGGCTAAGGAAATGAACAGACACTTCACAGAAGAGGATCTACAAGCAATCCACAGAATATGAAAAAAATATTCAAAATCTCTAGTAATAAGAGAAATGAAAAAACTACCCTAAGATTGCTTCTCACCCCAATTAGAATGTCTGTTATCAAGAATATAAGCAACAATAGGTGTTGGCGAGGATGTGGGGAAAAGGGTACACTCATACATGGTGTATGGGTGGTGGGGTTGCAAATTGGTGCAGTCACTCTGGAAAGCAGTATGGAGATTCCTTAGAAAACTTAGAATGGAACCACCATTTGACCTAGCTACCCCACTCCTTGGCCTATACCCAAAGAAATGAAAATCAGCATACCACAGGGACACAGCCACATCAATGTTTATAGCAGACCAATTCACAATAACTAGATTGTGGATAACACAATAACTAGATCCCTTCAATAGATGAATGGATAAAGAAACTGTGGTATATATACACAATGGAATATTACTCAGGCATTAAAAAAAAATGAAATTAAGGCATTTGCAGGTAAATGGATGCAGGTAAATTTCATGCTAAGTGAAATAAGTCAATCCCAAAAAACCAAAGGCCAAATGATTTATCTGATAAGTCGTTGATGATACATAACAGGGGTTGGGCGAGGTAAGGGAAGAATGGAAGATGGAAGGATTATGTAGACAGAAATGGAGGATTGGGAAGGGGTGGGGAAGGAAATATAATAGAATGAAACAAACATCATTACCCTAAGTATGAATACGCAAATGGTATGACTGTACTTCGTGTACAACCAGAGAAACAATAGTTGTACTCCATTTGTGTACAATGAATCAAAATAAAAATTAAAATTAAAAAAATTATGAACTGATGTTGACTTTTATAATTCTATATCAATTGATATGAACATATAATGTTTCTTCTTTAGATAGTTAATATGTGAGATTACATTTTTTAAAAAATATTGAACACAACTTGCATTCTTGGAATAAACCTTACTTGTGTGTGTGTGTGTCTGTGTGTGTGTCTGTGTATATATGTATACTTATATATTTTAAATACTAATAGCTAATTAAGAATATTTGCAACCATGTTCATGACTGATATTGGTTGGTGGCTTTCTTTTTGTACTGTGTTTGTCTAGTCTTGGTACCAGCATAATACTATGTGAGTGAGGGATTATTCTGTTTTATTTTTTTCCCAGGAAGAGATTGTATATACTGGTGTTGATTCTTCTTTGAACATTTGGAGTAATTCTCCAGGGAAGCCATACAGTAAGAGATGCACTTTTTGGTAACGTTTTCAAATTAAGAATTCAAGTCCCTTAATATAGAGTTAAAAAATGATCTATTTAATATGGGTCAAATTGTGGTTGTACTTTTAAATAAATTAGTACATTTCATCTTAAAGAAAGAAAGAATAGGAACATAACCATAATAGAAAGCCTCATCACTGGGAAAAAAAAAATACAAAAACGATCAAGGCACACCACCATATAATAGACACTGGTAAATCAGTGATGGAAAAAAAACTACAAAAGGAACTTGAAATAAAACCTTACGTAAGGAAAAGTAAAGAAAAAAAAAGAAGAAAATAATGATTTTTAATTAAGCAAAATTTAGCTTACAAATTTAAATTTTAGACAGGCAAAGAAGGAAACTTAATCGGAAGGAAGCTTTTACTAAAATGAAATTCATATGTAAACTGTCCAACTAAGAGTGATTACCAGCAGACAAAATTCACAGAAAGATGTCAGAGCTAATTGATTCTGTGGCAAACTAAAAACAAAAGACAAAACAAGAAAAGGTGGAAGACACTTTATATTACATGCTTGCTTATCAACAAAATTGCTTTTTGTCTTTTTCATAAAACTAGGAATTCAACTAGCAATTGCCCTTAATATACTCCCTGAAAATCTAGTCAATATTCCTTTAATTAGGTTACAAACAATAAAACCTAGGGGTAACAGTGAATGTATTCAGAATGAAGATGCTCATTACAAAATCCTGTGGAATGTGATTACATTGCTAAGGCCAGTAAGAAAGCCCAGGGGAATCAAGGTAATTTCCACATTCTTTACATACATGGGAAATGCCATGCTTGCCCCTGTCCAGGAGGCTTCTGAGGAATGTGTTTTATACCATGTGCAGCCTAAGGCCTATGAGAACTCCTTGGCCTGTGTGCTCAGTACAGCTTTGTTTGCCCTCCACACTGAGGCACAGGACTTCACAGATTTATATAAATGGCAAGGCTTTGACATGCCCCTTCCCTTTGGAGATCTTAGGGTCTGCTGGAAAACTTTCTCAAATCTTGAGGCACGAAAGCAGTAGCTAAGCATCATTAAGAAATGTTCTTTCTAAAAAGCTATCAGAAACATAACCACAGCTCAGCACATTCATTCATATTTGCTATTAAAACACACAAAAAAGCAAATCTTACGACTAGTAATGCAGGTACTGCACTGGTTAATGTGAATTGAAAGCAAAAACTGAAGATATCAGTCTATTTGATCCCAGTTCCTAAGTAAGGAGAAGGAATCATGCCTTTGACCTCAGAAAGCATCTCTTGACTCCAGAAGAGTTAATCACCTGCATAGTAAATTTCAGTGTTCCAGAAAATCAGTCCTAAGGCCGTGTGAAGAAAATGACCACTGTACCAACTCCTGTTTACATCATCTCTGTTCGTGAAACCAGTCAAACCAATTACAAATCCAAGTTTCCTAAGTGCAGCTTGATTCCAGGGTTCACTACCCCATCAGCATAATCCAACTGATGACTATGCAGTAGGTTGGGCAAATTTCAGGAAAGGAGATCCAGATGCTGGGCCAACTAACAGTAGTTGTCCAGCACCCACTGTATATTTATATGTTTAAAAAAGACAAGCATTACTAATGATCAACTATACCATATCTTGGATTCCACACAAAGCATCTGTTCACGATATTCAGTATAAAGCTAAATATAAATTAGAAGGATCTTGAATTATCCACATTCATGGCAAAAACTTTAAAAAATAAACCAATAGCAGATAGATCCAATATCAGCTGTAAAGAAATGGTAGAAAGCAATTGCTGGCATAAAGTAGGAATCAAATGCTTGAGAAAGGATGAAGAAAAGTAAAGAAGTGAGAAAGAGGGGAGGAGATACAGGGACAAGAGGGAGGGAGGACAGAAGATATAAAAACAAATAATGAGATATCAGCCAAAGGAGACAACCCTTCACTGGGTAATGAACAAAAGACATATTAAATACCAAATACAAAAGCATTTGTTCTTTCAACAAATTGTACCACGTGTTGAACATATCACAGAAGGTGGGCATAAAACAATTAATAAGGCATGATCCCTGCCTCAAGCACCATGCAGTTTAATGGAGGAGAGAGTATTGGTAAATGTTATGATTAGTTAACTACGAAGTTCTGAGGGAGACCATAGAAAAGCTTCTGCCCCAAGCTTTGGAATACTGATGGCAACATGTACAAAGAAAACAGGAGCAGAAGAACAAACAAAAACTCCTCAAGTGAATAATATGAAGCAAAAAGTATTTCAGATGGAGAGAAAAATGGATAAGAAGGGCATAGTAGGAAGCAGAAATAAGCAGTCATGGGTTGAAAAAAAAGTCAGACCAGTTCAGTAATGTCTAATACTGGAAGCTGGAGATGTATGTCAAGTGAAGGCCCTGCACAGTGTTCTTGGAAATAGGACTTTGAAGACAAAAGGGAGTCATCAAGGGGTTTAAAGAAGACATCACTTGAGGAAAATCACCACATCCTGATCATTTTACCTCCCAAATAGCTCTCAAACTGGTCCACCTCTCTTCTTCACGATCACCAATTTCCCTTCTCAGTGGGATTAACACCACAACTTCCAACTGGTCTCTTGGCCTCCACACTGTTCCATCTCTAAGCTATTAACCACAGAGAACACAGGGAGACTAGCAGGAGGTTGTAACAACAATATTGTTGAGAGATGGTTGTGATGAAGAAGAGAGATGAACCAGTTTGAGAGCTATTCAGAAGATAAAATAGTAGCTTGAAGGAGGCAGGAATTAGGAGGTCCCAGGTTCCTGGCTTGGGCAGTTATTAAGTGGATGGTGGTGCTATTTAACTATGAACAGCATTTGTCAGGAGGAATAAGTCAGGATTTAATTTTGAGCTCAAGGTGTTGTAGGACATCTAGAAAGAGATGTATAGTAGGCAGTTCATTAGAAAAAATGAGAGATTACCATGATTTACAATTTTTTACATGTTAGGTCTTTAGAGGGCCAACAAGTAATATTGTTCTTCATCCACTAGCAATCAAATGCAACATGAGCATAAGCAGATGGAATCAAAAGATTACTTTTGATTACCACTATATATCATGTTTCAGAAATGTAGGTTGCCAGTTATTACTGATTTCGGAGAGTATAACAAAATGGTCCCTAATGATCCCTGCAACTTGATATTCATGTCCTTGTGTAGTTCTCCCCTACATTGTATAGGTTGACTTACATGACTGTATTAGCATTCTCTGAAGGAACAGAACCAGCAGGATATATATTATATGTGGTTGTAAAAGGGGATTTATTAGATTCATTTACAAAATCAGAAACTGAATAGCTCCACAACGATCCTCTGCATGCTGGAAAGTCTGAGGAATCAGCAGCACACTGCTCAGTCCAAGAAGCTGGAGCCTTAAAACAAGAAGAACCAATGATTGAGTCCCAGTCCAAGACTTAAGGCCTGGGAACTTCCTGGAGAATTGCTGGTGAGAGATCACAGTGGAAGAGTGAAGGACTTGGAGTCCAATGTCCTCAGGCAGCAGAAATTATAGCACCCACTGAAAAAACATTGAACTGGCGTCCACACTACTTGTTATGATTTGGATGTTAGGTGTGCCCCAAAGGCTCATGTGTGAGACAATGCAAGAGGGTTTAGAGGACAAATGATTAGGTTTTGAGAGTCTTAACCCAATCAGTGAATCAATCCCCTAATGGGATTAAATGAGTAGTAACTGAAGGTTGGTGGGCTCTGGCTGGAGGAGGTGGTTTCCTGGGGACATGCCTTTGGGATACATATTTTGTCTCTGGCAAGTGGAATCTCTCTCTGCTACCTGATCATCATGTGAGCCTCCTCCCTCTGCCACACTCTTCTGCCATGATTTTCTGCCTCACGTTGAGCCTCTCAAGGGATGGAGCTGGTCTTCTATGGATTCAGACCTCTGAAACTGTGAGCCCTCAAATAAACTTTTCCTCCTCTGAAGTTGTTCTTGTCAGGTCTTTTAGTCACAGCAGCAAAAAGGCTGACTACTTTCTCTTTTGCCATTGGTTCCATCCAGGCCCCTACCTTACTAGACAGTGCCACCCACATTCAGAGGCATCGCTCCTCTCAGTTTGCTGTTCCACATGCCAGTCATCTCTGCAAAGACCCTCATCAGCACACTCAGAAGTCTGTCAATCTTAGGCATTTCTTATCCAATCAAGTTGACAATCCAAATTAACCATCACCCATGACCAATGAGATACGGCAAAAATGACAAATGTGACTTCAAAGACTAGTTCAGAATAGACATTGTAACTTCTGTCTTGTCCTCTCATGGATCCCTTCCTCTGGGGAAAACTCACTACTGTGTTCTGAAGTCACCCAAGGAGCCCTCTGGAGACCTCATATGGTCAAGAGCTGAGGCCTCTTGCCAACAGCCATTGCAAGTAAATCACCTTGCTACTGCAACTCCTATCAGATCCCCAAATGACTGAAGTTCCAACTAAAATCTTGACTGTAACTACATGAGAAATCCTGATCAGAGCCATTCAGTCACACTGCTTCTAAATTCTCACAGAAACCGAGGGTTAGTAAATGTGTACTATTTTAAGCCACTAAATTTGAGGGGAGCAATTTGTTATACAACAATAGATAAATAATACAGAAACCTATCTACCAGGTCATAGCACATATGCTAGAGAACTGTAGGTCTCCCCAGTGGCATCCTACCCCTATAAAACTTAAGGTGGTAGTTCTCAAACTTATCCATGCAGCAGAATCATCTGAAAATATAGATTATGAACCCCACATAGGAGTTTCTGATTCAGTAGGTCTGGAGAGGAACTTTAAAAAAGTTGCAGTTCTCTAGTGACTTCTAGGGTTTTGGGGATTGACAAAAGAAGATGTGACCATGAGAGGGCAGTAAACCTAGCAGGCTTTACTGAGGCTACACTTAGACAAGTTTTCAGGTGGTGTTATCTCTCAGCATGAAACCATCCAGAGGTCACCATCTGAAAAGGCAGGAGGACAAGAGATTATATTTCCCAGCAGCTTAACAGGAAATCTCCAGGTCAATGAGCTCCCAAGAGCAGGGGCAGCTTGGAGTCTAATTTATTGTGACAGAATTTCTCTTTTCTATCACTAACAGATGTTAGGTGCAATTTCAGTGCATGCAAAGCAAACCACCTCTAAATGACTAAGAATGTACTTATCTGAACTGTGTTGAAAACAACTGGATGTATAGAAATTGAGCTTGGCACCACTGGACTTCTGAGCTCACTGGTCCTAGCCTCATGTAAGGAAATAACAATACAGGGCCAATATGCATCAGCCATTTTTGTGTCATTATATAACAAAGTCTCCAAGTGCTGAGGGTACTGCTGGTCCAAGAACACACTTAGATAACCACTGACATGAAAAGTCAAGTAATGTGGTCTTCTTGTGGGCAGGATGACACTGGAAAAGAGGATGGACTCCATATCCTCTCACAAATCGACATAGCAAATGAAGTCTCTTCTCCTGGAGAGAAGTAAAAAGAGGAGCCCACATGAAAGGAAGCATTAAGAGTGAGGAATAACTGTTCTTTCCCCTAAACATGCCCTCCAAGATGAAGATTGCATCCTAAGCAAACATATTTTTTTACATTTCATTGCTGAAAAGGAGGAATCTCTGGTTTTCTATAAACAGAAACCAGTTTCATTCCTCTGACAACACACTTCCCCTGTGGGTAGTTAAAACTGTCTATATATCCTAACTGATTAAGAAATCTCTGACTAAAAATGATTATCTCACAAATGTTCTTAACAGATTTCCCTTAGAAATTCCAAAAAATACATCTATTTTCAATGTTTCAAAAGATATGTAAATTGAGTTCTAATATTGAAGTTCTTTCCCCGAAATCCAGTTTTCAGTTGCTTTTATTTCTCTTTTACAGTATTCATGTCCCCATAATCATCTGGTTCTTTCAACAATTAATTCATTCATCTGGTATTAATGACCATGTTCTATGCATTAAGAATAGCCGTGGGTGTTTTGAAATGACAGATACTGAAGCCAAAGCTGGGAATAAAAACCAAATAAAAATAGTTTTTTTTAACTAGTGAGAACTTACATTAAAAAAAAAAAAAAAAACTTGGTAACTTGGTTACCAACAACATTTGATATATTAGTCTCAGCTATTTTATTTTTCTTTTCCCCTACATGCACATTTAGCAAAATTAGCACTAAAGTAGCATGAAAACATCTGAAGAGGAAAAGACCACAGCTCTGTTTTTCCAACAGAGAAAAACACTAGCTTGAGATTTAGTGTCTAGAAATGTGTCACTGTACAGGTGGTTTGAATGATAGATACTGAACTTTTAGTAGGTCTTAAAACTTTCCCCTCTTGACTGAAGTCTCCAACTGTCCCAAAGAAGCTTCAGCCTCTTCATTCTCTCAGTGTTGACAGCATTTACATAAGTACCTCTCGTTATCCCCAACCAAGTGCCTCTTTCCAACCCTGAACACTTCTTCTGGATTCATTATAATTAAAGAACTAACATAACCATTCAAGTTCACATTATCAATGACCTAGTAGACAGAATTCCTTTCTCTTTATGAGGTTATAATTAATTCTTTCTAGCCATAAAGTCAAAAGAACCTGGAATAGTTAAACTTCCCAGTGACTAATTTCACATCTGTGACTCTGACATATAAAATAAGACCTCTTAAATGGAAAGTGTCAAATTAAAAAATAATATGCATTTGACTATACCTCAACTGAAGTCAATTATATGTAAAAATTAAAGATTGTGGATTCTTTTCCTATAACTGGAAGTGATCCTTGACACTCTGCTTATCAATTTAAGATACATTTGTGTCCCTTAGAAATGTTAAAATAATTTGTAAGCAGGAAGATAATTAAAATAGCCCAAAGCCTGGGAGAGTACTATACAGGAAATTAAGATAACATGTTTCTTATAATAACTTGTTTCTTATAATAACTTGCCTCATTTTTTTTCCTTTCCCATGATTTAAGTTCTTCTAAAATGGATTTTATTATTTTTCTGCTACTGAGGTTTTTCCATATTTTGTAAATAATGCTAATGATTCACTCACTATCCATGGCTAAATTCCACAAGAAGAATTGGCCTCTGGCTTCCAAGATGTATCACTGATCAATAAAGCCTTCCTGTTTTCTTTCAACCTGAAATCGATATGGAGCTTCCTCTCCACCTACAATGATTCTCAATTGCAGTCTAGACACACCACCACCACTGCTAGCTCCCTGTGCCTTTAACTCTCCCTTCTCCTCCAGGACAAGAGTTGCTTTCTGCAGTGAGCCTATCTACTAGAAGCTTTGTAATCACTGTCAAGTCCCTGTCAGTGCATCCCAAGGGGTTTCCCAATGAGTAGACTACCTCTGGAATCCACTGTGCTGTCTTCCCAGCTCAAAAGGTGAGGAGTGTCACCCACAGTCAGCAATTACAAACCCTGGCATGCAGACATCTGGAAATTCCAGAAAGTCAAAATGAGCTGCTTACCAGGAGCAGGTGATCTTTTCTTAAAAACATACAAGTGAGGACTCCAGGCCCCTAAGAGAAAACAAGATCCAATTCTTGCTCCTTTTGAAGTTGTTGGTAATTTTCCGACTCATGAGAGAAAGAACTGTCACTATTTTTTTTTTTTTAGTGGATATCTGTCACTATTGTCATCTAGTGTCCCTTAATAAAAGCACTTGATTTCCTTCCAAGTAACCATGCTTGCCCACTCTCAGTTCATATGCTTTCAAGCATATTTTGCACCCTTCTGGATGCACACACTCAATTATGAAGACAATGGACTGAGCAATATGTGTTCTGGTTCCATTTATATAGTTCAAAAAGAGAAATGATAAAGAACAGGGCCAAACCAAAAAAAGTAGTGTCCAGAAACAGAGAGGAAAAAAACAGCTTCCTTCATCAAGCTATACCTGAAATTAAGATTACATGCAATAGTTGAATTCATTCATTTATTGATTAAGTACTTCAATGAACCACCCCCTCTGCTAGATCCAGAGGCTGAGATATTTGGTTCAAATTTTCTTGTAAACTCTCTAATTATTCTAAGTACCACCAGTACTGTTAGCACAAAATGTCTGGCAGGACACAAACCTCACAAATCATCTCAACTGTTTATTCAGGAATGAAGTTTAGATTATGTAGAGGGAAATGAGAGGGGGAGGGGGTGGGGGTACAAAAAATGGTGGAATGAGAGAAACATTACCTACGTACATGTATGATTAACAATAATGATATGAATGTACATCATGCACAACAATAGAAATGAAAATTTGTACCCCATATGTGTATAATGAACCAAAATGAAGTCCGAAGCCAGGTGTGGTGGCGCACGCCTGTAATCCAAGTGACTTGGGAGGCTGAGTCAGGAGGATCACGAGTTCAAAGCCAGCTTCAGCAACTTAGTGAGGCCCTTAACAACTCAGTGAGACCCTGTCTCTAAATAAAATACAAAATAGGGCTGGGGATGTGGCTCAGTGGTGGAATACCCCTGAGTTCAATCCCTGGTTCCAAAAAAAAAAAAAAAAATGAAGTCCGTAAAAATAAATAATAAAATAAATTTAAAAATAAAAATATAAAAAATTTTAAAAAATTAAAAACAAAAAAGAATGAAGTTTCACATAGGAACAGGGGATGCAGGGATGAAATGGCATTGGTGGACCCAGCTGAACCACTGAGCCACTGAACAAAGAAAGGGACTGGGTTTATATAAGTTTTATGAGGGGTGGTCTAGTGAGCATATCAGTTTTTCTTGAGTACTCAGGATTTGGGGGTCTGTTCTATCAATCAGTGAGAGTGTCAGTTTGAAGGCTTGGGAATTTAACCTTCTGGGTCAAGGGTCTGCAGACAGCATCTGGAGAAGATCTGTTTTTGAAGGGGATTAATTCCTTTTAGAGACTGTCACTTAGGGATGATAAAACACTTCCTCCCAATCTACAGTTGGCATCTGGATAACCTTTGCCTGGGGAGATGAAGGCTGTCAGTGCATAGTCTCCTTTTTCACTCTCTTTTCCCAGGCCACATTATCTTGGGGATTTTTCATTTTCCATATCTAATAAGTACCATGTGAATGATCCATCCCAAACACTGGCATCTCAGTGCCTTGAACTACATCAGGATAGGGACTTTTTCCTCTGGGATCATCCTTTTCTACATTATACCATGAGCTTAGATTTTACCTGGAACTTCTGTGCCTTATAAATTAATAGCCAAGTACCCCACTCTCTGACCACAATATCAATTTTTCCAATCCTTTTATTCAATATTTCTCCCAGGTCATAGACCTCTCTACTTTCCATCACTCCTATATAGCATATCATTTATTATATTTTATTCTAATAATGTATTAATAGTTTATCTTTCCTGCAAAACTATAAGAAGGCATAGACTCATTTTTTAACTGATTCAGTGCACCTATTTATGGGGTAGAGTATGATTATTTAATACATGTTTAAAGGTTAGTGATCAAATTGGAGTAATTAATCACCTTAGAAATTTATCCTTTCTTAATGTTTGGAACCTACAAATTCTTCTCTTCTAGAAATACAATGAATTGTCAACTATTATCACACTACTGTGCTGTCGAACACAAGACTTTATTTCCTCTACATAACATTTTAATATGTTACCCAACCTCCTCTCTCCCCACTCCTCCCTACTTTTACTAGCCTCTAGTGATCACCATTCTACTCCCATATTCTACGAGGTCAACTTTATTAGCTTCCACATATATAATGCAGGGAATTCTTACTAACCATTGAATCCCCAGAGCTCACTATCATTGTGCTTGACAAATAGCAAACAATTGGATTTATTCACCAAAGTCATATCTTTTACAAATCTACTATGGACAGACACTGTGCAGAGTGCCTGGAATCTGATGATCAGAAAATAAGAACTCGGTACCACCCTCCTGGAGCTGAAAATCTATTGGTCATGATGGAATTTACAATTAAAGAAGGTAAAAAATATCAAAATGTAAGTGAATTTGTATTCAAGAAGAAAAAGAGCAACTATGAAGAAAGACAGCAGAGTTTCTCAGGGTTTTTGGGGAAAACCAATATTCCCAGTACCAACTGGTAGCTCAATGTGAAAGAAAGTGGACCAAGCCACAAAACAGAACATAAAAATAAGAGAAGGTATGTTCTTGCCATCCCTATTTTTTCTAGTGTTTTAAGCATGAAATGGTGTCGTCTTTTGTCAAAATGCTTTCTCTGGATCTATTGAAATAATCATACGATTCTTAACCTTAAGTCTATTGATGTGATGAATTACATTTATTTATTTCTGGATGTTGAACCAACCTTATATCCCTAGGATAAACCCCACTCAATCGTGGTACACTATCTTCTTAATATGTTTTTTAAGCAGTTTGCCAGAATTTGGTTAAGGATTTTCGTGTCTATATTCATCAGAAAGTTTAAAGTTCGTCTAAAGTTTTCTTTCCTAGATGAGTTTTTTTTTTTTTTTGGTCTGTTTTTGGTATCAGAGTGATACTAGCTTCATAAAATGAATTTGGAAAGATTCCCTCCTTTTCTATTTCATGAAATATTTTCAGGAGCATTGGTATAAGTTCTTCTTTGAAGGTCTTAAAAAACTCAGCTGAGAATCCATCTGGTCCTGAGCTTTACTTGCTTGGTAGGCTTTTGATAGCTTCTTCTATTTCATTGCTTGAGATTGATATGTTTAAATTGTGTATGTCCTCCTGGTTCAGTTTGGGAGGAATCATATATCTCTAGAAAAAATAGGGATGGTAGGAACATACTTCAACATTGTAAAGGCTATTTATGCTAAGCCCACAGCCAACATCATTCTTAATGGAGAAAAACTGAAAGCATTCCCTTTAAAAACTGGAACAAGACAGGGATGCCCACTGTCACCAATGCTATTCAACATCATACTTGAAATACTAGCCAGAGCAATTAGACAGACCACAGAAATTAAAGGAATTTGAATAGGAAAAGAAGAACTCAAGCTGTCACTACTTGCCAATGACATGATTCTATATTTAGAGGATCCAAAAAACTCTGCCAGGAAACTTCTAGACCTAATTAGTGAATTCAGCAAAATAGCAGGATATAAAATAAACACACATAAATGTAATGCATTTATATACATAAGCAATGAATCATCTGAAAGAAAAATGAGGAAAACAACTCCATTCAAAATAGCCTAAAAAAAAAAAAATCAATCTAACAAAAGATGTGAAAGACCTCTTCAATGAAAACTACAGAACATTAAATAAAGAAATTGAGGAAGACTTAGAAAATGGAAAGATCTCCAGTGTTCTTGGATAGGCAGAATTAATATAATCAAAATGGCCATACTTCCAAAGGTGCTATACAGATTTAACACAACTCCAATTAAAATCCCAATGACAGTCCTCATAGAAATAGAGAAAGCAATTATGAAATTCATCTAGAAGAACAAAAGACCCAAAATAGCCAAAGAAATCCTGGGCAGGAAGAATGATGCAGGAGGTATCACAATACCAGACTTGAAACTCTACTTTAGAGCAATAGTAACAAAAATGGCATGATATTGGCACCAAAATGAACAGGTAGACCAATGGTACAAAATAGAAGACACAGAGACAAACCGACATAAGTACAATTATCTCATACTAGACAAAGGTGCCAAAAATATACAATGGAGAAAAGATAGCCTCTTCAACAAATGGTGCTGGCAAAACTGGAAATCCATATGCAATAAAATGAAATTAAACCCCTATCTCTCACCCTATACAGAACTCAACTCAAAATGGATCAAAGATCTAGGAATTAGACCCTGAGACCCTTCACCAAATTGAAGAAAAAGTAGGCCCAAATCTTCATGATGTTGGCTTAGGACCAGACTTTCTTAACATGACCTCCAGAGCGCAAGAAGTAAAAGCAAAAATCAATAAATGGGACGGATTCAAACTAAAAAGCTTTTTATCATCAAAGGAAACAATTAAGAATGTGAAAAGAGAGCCTACAGAGTGGGAAAAAATCTTTTCCACACACACTTCAGACACAGCACTGATCTCCCAAAATTATAAAGAACTTTAAAAACTTTACACCAAAATATAGGAACCCAGTCAATAAATGGGCTAAGGAACTGGTCAGACACTTTGCAGAAGATATACAGGTGATCAGCAAATATATGAAAAAGTGCTCATCATCTCTAGTAATTAGAGAAATGCAAATTAAAACCACCCTAAGATTTCATCTAACTCCAATTAGAATGGCTGTTGTCAAGAACGCAAGCAATAATAAGTGTTGGCATGGATGTGGGGAAAAAGACACACTCACACATTGCTGGTGGAGTTCCAAATTGGTGCAGCCACTCTGGAAAGCAGTATGGAGATTCCTCAGAAAACTTGGAATGGACCCATCATTTCACCCAGCTATCCCACTCCTCAATTAATACCTAAAGACTTAAAATCAGCAAAGTTCAGTGATGCAGCCACATCAATGTTCATAGCTGCTCAATTCACAATAGCTAGATTGTGGGACCAACCTAGACACATTTCAATTGATCAACGGATAAAAAATGGTGGTATATATACTCAATGGAGTATTATTCAGCCATAAAGAAGAATAAAATTATGGCATTTGCTGGTAAATGGTTGGAGTTGGAGAATATCATGCTAAGTGAAATAAGCCAAGCTCAAAAAACCAAAGGCTGAGTGTTTTCTCTGATAAGTGGATGATGATACATAATGGGGGTGGGGGTATAAGAGAAGAAAGGAGGAACTTTGGATGGTGTAGAGGAAAATGGGACGGGAGGGGGTGGGGGAAGGAAAGAGTAGACTGAGAGACAGTATTACCCTATGTATATTTAAGATTACATGAATCATGTGAATCTACATTGCATACAACCATGGAAATGAAAAGTTGTACCACATTTGTGTTCAAAAAATGTGGAAAAATACTGTCATGTATAACTAAATATAAAAGAAGTGAAAAAATAAAAATAAAAAACAACAAGAGAAGGGATTAGATAAATATGAAAGAATTAAAGGAAATGAATATCCATGCTCTGGCCAGGATTGTCATCTAGCTACAAAGCTTGTCTTTACATGATACAGAAAAAGACTTGGACACCAGGTGGAGAGGTGGATATTGACTGATTTAAGAAATGAGCAAGAGCACAAAGACTGGATTCCATTTTCTTCCTTCCCTCCTGTTCTCTCTCATACTTCTGTTTCAGAAGGAACATTTCCTTCTCACATGCCACGTACTAGGACAGTACAAAAAGACAAATGGGAGGAAGGCTGGCACCTCTCAGCATGTCATTTCTGAAAGACTGTGAGCTTTGGATCCAGCCCAAGGGTGGTAAAGCATTGTGCTTCTAATACTAGGTGTGTGGTCTTAAGGGGCTTACTCAACTGTTTATACAAGAATGGGATGTAAATGCCAATATTACTAGGAAGTTATGTTGTTTAGTGTGAATTATTTAGCACAGTGCTTGATATGTTATAAATGCTAATAAACATTTGTTCAGTTTCCTCCTTTAACACATAAAACATCAAATAATGGAAAATGAATTAATTACAGTAATATAGGCAGAGTCCAAGGTTTAATCTCTATATAGCTGATTTATTAATGTTCTATTTGAGACTGTCACACTTTGGAATAATAAATAATGAGAGTCATGTCCATTATATTTTGGTTATCATGATTTGGATCATTATAATAAACAGGGAAGCATTAATATGAGCTGGTCATAAGAATTTTTTTCCTAGGTGTTTTCTCCAAGTAAGATGGAGTGATCAAACCAGTAATAATTAATTCCCTGTCTCTAAGTGAGTTTTAGGAGAAACTGATTTAATAAGAACAAATTCCTGCCAGGCACTGTGGCACAAGCCTGTAATCCCAGCAGCTTGGAGGGCTGAGGCAGGAGAATCTCAAGTTCAAAATCAACCTCAGCAATAGTGAGGCTCTAAGCAACTAAGTGAGACCCTGCCTCTAAATAAAATACAAAATAGGGTTGGGGATGTGGCTCAGGTTGAGTGACCCAGAGTTCAATCCCTAGTACCAAAAGAAAAAAAACATGAAAAGAACAAACTCGCTTATCAGAAGTGACACCCTGCTCTGATGGACAGAAGTAAAGTATACATGGACCATAGATTCAGCCCCAAGTAGGAAATGTTAGAAAGTATTGGAAGCCAGATATAAATTATGGGTTTGTTCAAGCCATTAAGGCAGGAAAGCCACTCTTCTGGGAACTCCTGCGTGGTTCCCTGGTTTCGAGAAAGCCCAGATCATGCTAGTGCCTGTCTTAGCTCACAGCCTTAGGATCAAACAGCTTGCCAAACACCAGACAACCTGTTTACTATAAGACTTTTGCCACACCAAGAAACAAGCACTGAAACAAGACTTCTCCCACACTGAAGCCTTTGATGTACTTCCCCTTAAATAAATAATTGGGCCCTTTTTCATTTGTTCAGATCCAGCTCCTTTCAGGGCTGGAAAACCTATCAGGAACCCTACTTTTTAAATCTAATCTTTGGCTTTGGCTTTATTTCTTACTGATTATTTCAGACCTTTTCTTTTCCCAGGTGGCTCACACTGCCTGAGCAGGAACCTGCTCTGCTAGGGTGCTGGCTACCCTATCAAGAAAGTGCTTTGAGACCTAACTTAGTATCTCTGACTTCTCCTGTGCCAGAATAAGCTCCTGGAAAAATAGAGCCTACAGTGGTCAATTAGAGAACATTAGTAGTTTGATACACTATTTATTTCTTTGCTTTTTTTTTTCTTTCTCAGTAAGTTCATTGTTCTCAGAGTACCCAAATACATCAAAATATATGGATGAGAATTCATAATAAGCTGCCTAATTCTTTGCCCTTCCTCCTAATTTTGGTGCTATGGCTCTTTGTAGAAAAGATAACTGCAACCATCCAGTATATCCGATAAACAGATAGTGGATAAACTGTGGGAAACCAAAGTGAGTGAGAGCTGTTGTGGGGCAGAGCTCTCTCAGCATGAAGAACTGCTAGAGTTATGCAGTAATCTTGGGTTCCCCAGATGCCCAAAGCAGATGGAAAGTAGTGGCCAGATTTGTCCTCAGTTTTCTATGCCAGTTACTTGGTGATCAAAATTTTTCTATCTCATTTGGAGGAAACTCAGAAAGTCTAAAGCCTTTGAGGTTTCTTATGATCCCTGGCTCGTACAGATAGGGTAACTGACCTCCCATTTGCCTAAAATTTTTCTGGTTTCAGTGCTAAAGGTCTTGCATCCTGGGAAATCCCTCAGTCTCAGGCAAACAGGGATGGTTGTTCATACTACAGAACAGAGTGTTTGAGAACCTCTCCTTAAACAGAATACTGATGAAGTGGGATGCCAATGGCCTAAACAGTGGCACATGAGAGCAGATTGGACTCCTTTAGCAAATAAAAAGTCACTACACACATTATTGCTTCTGTTAATGCAGCAAAGCCTGGGATGGAAACAGCATTGCCTCATAAGAGGTTTGCTGAGCGGGCAAGGACACACTGATTTTTCTCCTGGGAGTTGGTTTTGAATTGCTTTATGGAATAAAAGGAAAAGATGGGGAAAGAATTTGTCCAGGTACTCACAGTTAATTAGACAACCATACCAATTTAATTTTGCAATGAAGCATATCTTCTGCAAGTGAAAGACAAGTGGTGAGGCAAAGCATCTGCTTAGCAGTAAACAGCTTTAAGTCTGACTTTGGTGTTTAAGACTAAAGCCAGCCACCCAGTCACAGAGGGAAATTCATGAGCATCAAGCCAGTCAGATCCCATTACTGTGAACTTCCACTGGCACCAGAACAAGATGGGCATTAGCTAGTTCTTTTTAATCATTTGGGTGTTTGGAGATTTTCAACATGAAAGTACCCATTGCTATAGGATCTGTTGGTCCTATTCCACCAGACAGGAAAGTGATGCTGGAACACTGTTGATTTGTTTCTGAATGCCAAAACATTGATGTCATGATCGAAGATTCTTTACTTGATAGATGTTGTAATGGTTAATTTGAATTGTCAACTTGATTGGATTAAGAGATGTCAATGATTAAGAGGCCCCTAAGTGTGTCCATGAAAGTGTGTCTAGAAATGATTGGAATGTGGGATAGTGAACTGAAGTGGAGATGCTCCCTAAGCATGGGCAGCACCACCCAACAGGATGGAATAAAAGCTGGAAGAACAAGGAAGCAGATGCAGATGCAAACTTGGCTCTTCTGGAAGGAGTTCTTGATCACTGCTTTGATCATCTGAGGATATTGGACTCTCACTTCTTCAGTCTTCCAAAGTGGACTATGTCAGTGATTCTCCAGGTTGTTTCCAGAAGCCTTGGTCTTGGACGAGGGTAGCACTGTTGATCTTTCTTGTTCTGGGGCTTCTACATCTTGGACAGTGCCACTGTTGGTTCTTCCAGTTCTCCAGCTGCAGATGGCCATTGTGGACTATCCAACTTCTGGTCATGTAAGCCAATCTAATAAATTCCCTTTATAATCATACTTCCTGTTGATTCTGTTCCTCTGGAGAACCCTGACTAATGTAGATGTATTTGTGAAAGACTTTAAAATAAAATTGGGAGGGGGACTAGGCAAGCAACCCATATAAATATACAGCTAAATATTCCAAGAATATTGAATCTCTGAATTCCTTTTTGTATTTCTTGCCTGGGATGATGTTTATCAGTACTGAATTTCAGGGGGAAAAAAAACTTAATTTAACCTGACAACAAAAACTGGCAGCCCACAAGATAAAGAAGTCCAGATATTGCTTAGTAGTGGTGGTGGTTGTTTGTCTCAGTTTGTTTTTTATTACAATCAGGATTACACATGGCAGGTTGAACACATGCACTTATCTTCACTTCCTCATGAAATATCACTAAACTAATAGTAAAGTAATAAAAGTAGTACAGTAGTCTTATTTTGTCTACAATTTCTCTTTCTGAGGTCTCAGATATTCTCAGAAAACCATGGTCCAAAAAATATTAAAAGGAAAATTCAACAAATAAATAAATGGTAAATTTTAAATACATGCTGTTCTCTGTGATAAACTCTTGTGCCATTGAGATCTGCTTCACCCTGGACATTAATGATCTATCCAGAGTATCTACACTGTATACTCTACCCACCAGTTGTTTGTTTGATAACCATCTTAGTTATCAGATCAACAATCACAGTTTTTGCAGTGTTTGTGTTCAAATAACTCTTATATTTCTTAATTATAATCTCAAAACTCAAAAGTAGTAATGCAAAGGAAGCAACAGGGCTTAATACATGGAAAGACAGATTAACTCTGGTACTATGTGGTGATGCTGCAGGGTATATAGGAAAAACAACAATATAAATAGGGTTTGGTACTATCTGAGGTTTTAGGCATCCACTGATGTCTTAGAACATGTCTCCCACAGATAAGGGGGGACTACTGTATGCATTTTCAATGAAAATGAGCACAGAAAGAGAAGTGGCAAAGAGTACAAGAGATAAATTCTGGAAGACAAAGTGAATTAATGAGTGGTAACTAACATAGCAAAGAAAAAGGTAAAGTTAAACGACTTCAAGCCAGTAGTAATGAGAGCTGTGTAATCCATCCTTTGGAACTGAGCTCCTCAGTGTGGGTAAAAAGTTTCTTTATGGAGCAGTTGAACCCCCATGTCCCCTTTGGCAGTCTGCGTGGTTAGGCAATCCTTCCCTTGTGCTCACCTGTAAGGAGATCAGGTGTTTACTCTCTTGAATTGAATTTCACACAGTAGAGGGCTAAGGTAGGGGGATTAACTGAAAATCTACCTAAAGGACCACTGAGAAGCCCAAGCTCCCTTCTCCCTAGACCCTAGAAGATCAGTTGTAGATTGCTTTAGCTAAGTGTTTTCTGAAAACCTAAACCACCCCAAAGCAAATACCTATGGGTATTGACATTTATAGCTCCATAGAAAGCACAA
Source organism: Glaucomys volans (assembly GCA_020662805.1). NCBI lineage: Eukaryota > Metazoa > Chordata > Mammalia > Rodentia > Sciuridae > Glaucomys > Glaucomys volans. The sequence continues at coordinate 195,914 of JAJEJO010054235.1, read as the reverse complement.
TTGCTGCCTAATAACCCTGTGGCAAAACCACCAGTCAGTCCTGCCTTTGTACATAGAGCTTGATGCCTTCCTGTGTATTAATAGGAAGCCAGGAGAACAGAAGGCATTTGAGAAATTTTCCAACATGCACAAGGCAAAACAAAATGTACATATACATGCTAGGAACCAGTAGTATTTCAGCTTTCAGAATATTTTGGACTTAATTATATTTGCAAATGCATAATGAGATCTATAAAGGATGGGACCTAAATCTAAACATGAAATTAATTTATGTTTTACATATGCTTGTGTACATAGCCTGAAGACAGTTTTATACAATATTTTTAATGCATTTGCATTTTGACTGTGACCTGTCACATGGGGTCAGGGATGGATTTTTCTGTTTGTGTTGTCATACTGGCACTCAAAAACTTACAGATTTTGGAGTATTACATATTTTGGATTTTCAGATTAGGGAATGCTTAAACTGTATGAAATAACTCTAAAACCAAATTAATAGAAGGAGTAAAAGAAAATGAAGAAATATGAAATATTACTGTGAAAAGCAAAAATTCAAAGATCAAGAAAGAACACAAATTTTAAGATATCATATACCCAATTTTTTGAATCTATAAAAGAGATGGAAAATAAAACCAGGAACCCTCCCAGAAAGAAAAGCAGAAATATACAAAGATAGGCAACAGGTGAGAAATGATAAGAAAATATGTCAGAAACTCTAGCCTAAAACATGTTCTCATAATTTGAAAGGAAGGATAAAAGAAAATGCAAAATTATGCATTGTTTCCTAAAGTTTTTGCCAAGAAGTAATGTATTTCACATGCCTATGTTCGACAGAGTAGGAGTATGTACTTCATTTTCAGGAGAGAACATCTACTGGGCCCACATTTGTTTTTAGCAGAACTGTGCAGGAACTGAGTAGCAGTTATTCCTTCAAATACATATGCAGACTTCAATTTGCTAAAGTCTCTATGCACTAACAACTCCCTGATGCCAAGAGTTAGTTGCCATTCATAATTGCTTTTGAAATTTTTATAGTACAGTATTTTAATTTTAGTGAAACATAAATAAAATGAAACTTTTTCTATATGCATGGAAGAAAAAGAAAAATAGAATAAGAAATGAATGTTTCAAAAAATCTTTTATCATCTTAGAAGTGATGAATGCTCCTATATATCCTTTGCATTCTCCATTTTTTCTTCATTAAGTATTTTACTAAGTATGTTTTGTAGTGCAAGTTTTCTAGCTATAAATTCTTTTAGCTTTTGTTTATCATGAAAGATTTTTATTTCATTTTCAACTTTGAAGCTTAATTTTACTGCGTATAGTGTTCTTGGTTGGCATCCATTATCTTTTAGAGATTGGTATTTATTACTCCAAGCCAGCCTCACTTTTAGGGTCTAGGTTGAGAAATCAGTCGAAATCTGGATTGATTTACCTCTATACATGACCAGTTGTTTTTCCTCTTGCAACTTTTAAATTTTTATCCTTATTCTGTATGTTAGACATTTTCATAATAATGTGTTCTGGAGTAGATCTGTTGTGATTTTGTATATTGGAATCCTATATACCCCCTGTATTTGGATTTCCATTTCTTCCATTTCATCTTATTTCTTAAGGTTTGGAAATTTTTCTGATATCATTTCATTGAAAAGATTGTGCTTTCATGTATTTTGTATTTCAGAGCCTTTATCCTAATGAATGTTTTTCTTTTTTTCCTTTGGTGGGTGGGACCAGGGATTGAACCCAGGGGTGCTTAGCCAGTGAGCCAAATCCCCAGCCCTTTTTATATTTTATTTCGAGCCAGGGTCTCTCTAAGTTGCTGAGGGTCTCACTAAGTTGCTGAGACTGGCTTTGAACTTACAATTTTTCTGCCCCAGCCACCCAAGCCACTGTGATTATAGGCATGTACCACCATGCTCAGCCCAATGAATCTTAAATTTGGCCTTTTAATGTTATCACAGATTTCTTGTATATTCTGTTCATGGTCATCTTTTCTCTAAGGTCACCTTTATTTTCAATAGTATACACTTTATCTTTAAAGCCTGAAAATCTGTCCTCAAAGTGGTCTAATTTATTGGTGATGCTTTCCCTTGAATTTTAATTTGATTTATTGATTTCCTTCATTTCAAGGATTTCTGTTTGATTCTTTTTCTGAATCTCTTTTTATTAATCTTTCACTTCCTGTCTTTTCTCTCTAATTTCACTCCTTACATCATCTTTTAGCTCACAGAACAGATTAACTATGAATTTTCTAAATTCCTTCTCTGACACTTCTTCTAGTGTGGTATCAACAAAGTCTGTTGCTGAAGCATTATGGGTTGTTTGTGATGGTTTATTTCCTTGCTTTGCCATACTGTTTGTATGTGTACCCATACCTTGTAAGAACAAAAACTTGTTACAATTGTTCTCTGTAGTTTCCCAAATTCATGTATAAACCTATAATAAGGTTCTGGAACAGGTAAAAAAATTAGTAGTTAAATTTGGTGAACTTACGATAACCTTAAGTGAGTGCTAAAAGTAAGAAAGCTTGGGCAAATAGGAGAGGGGAAAAAAAGAGAAATAAAGAGAGATAGAGAGAGAGAGAAGGAGAGAGAGAGAGAGAGGCAATAAACAGGTAATTTAGACCAAGGTAAAAGGAAAAATGAGTGTTATCTGAGGTGGTAGCAGATAGTGTAAGAGGATGAGCAAGGAGTAAGAGACACTAGAGCTAGGAAACAAAGATAGGAAAATTGATTCCATTGAATGCTTGAAACCATTAGGTGGTTTGGAGGTACAATGTTGGCTACTGGGTTAACAATTATCATTCAAGCTAAGTAGTTATTTATATGATCGAAGTTGACATTAGAGTTGTTTATAGTCTCAGAGGGTGCAGTGTTGTGAGTTGGCTGATTCTGATGTTGCAGAAGTTCAGGATGCAGACTCTGAGTGCCCCTGTACCTGTTTCCTTCTGCTAGATTCTTTTTGTGATGATAAAGATCCTGGTAGCTGTCATTGTTGCAGGAACACTGGTTGTGGTTTTCTGCTGGTGTCCTGGGGTACAGGAGTATTCTACCAGCTGTCTCCACTCTCTGAGGTATTGTAGTGAAGGATCTCTGGCAGTTCACCTAGACTCTGGTTTCCCCTCCCCAGGTTGTGAATCATGTGCATTGATGCCCTCTGCTTAATAAATCCAATGCAAGGTTCCACAAGTATCCAAACAATGCCCTATCACTTGCCAGTTGCCGTCATGGTTCAGGCCCTGCACCTATTAAGGCTATTCTCTGCCCCTTTCTGCTACATAGACTCTGGCAATTTCTTTTTGGGTCTCTGTCACTGGATCATCAGGCAACTTCCCTATAGTATGGTGCTGCAATCCTGGGGATTTTCCCTAGGCTTTCCACAGTTCCTCCTCCTGGTGAGGTGTCTGGGTAATCAAATTTCCTTTGTTCATGGCCAAAGCTGCTTGGTTGTTGCTTTTGTCTGAGTAGAGTGAGCTTTTCGCCATTGCCTGGGTCACAGAGTCTAAGTAGGGCTAGACGTGCAGTTTTTCCCAGTTCAGATCCCAACCATCCCACTCCATTCCCCTATCCCCAGTGTGTGTGTGTGGAGGGGAAGGCATTTCAAAGATTTACAGCTAGTAGTGGTCCTTTTAGAAACCAGGGGCCTTCCCTCTGGTGTAATTTGCAGCTGTTTGGACATGGGAATATATCATGCTGATTTATGGGGGTGACTGGTTGGCTGCAGGCACGACAAGATCTCTGTGGGGGCCATTCAGCTTTCTTTTCATGATTTGGTTTTAAGTGGTTTGTGCTGTTTTAAGGGGCCTTCTGTGTTTTAAATTTTGGATGTCTTTTCAACTGTTTTCCAACACTTTTTAAGTAGCTGAGCTTAAGAGAATGTCCGCTCCCCTATCTCTTTCAATCTCTCTCTGATGCTTTCTTTCCCCCATCCACAGGTTTGAGTTAGGGCATTCACAGTTTTGATTTCTACTCTGGTAATATATCTTCCAATCTCTCCTGGTCTTAGACTATGCAGTATTAAGTCTTAGTGCATTTATTTTGTCACCCACCTCTCAATTCTGTTTTTATTCACTGCCTCCTTTCCATGTTGTGAGGAGATCCAGACTTGCTGCCCAGCTTGCTTCCGCCATCTTCCTAGGTCCTATTGTTTCAAATGTTTAATTGACATAATATTTGTACATATTTATGGGGTACAGTGTGATAATTTGATACATGTATACAGCATTGTTGTAGTCAGTTTTTGTGTTGCTGTGACCAATATGCCTGACAACCATAACATGGAGGAGGAATGGTTTATTTTGACTCACAGTTTCAGAGGTTGAGTCCATAGCTCTGGACCCAAGGTGAGTAAGAACCTCATGGCAGAAGGGCATGGCAGAGGAAAGCAGCTCAGATTGTAGCCAGAAAGATGGAAGAGAGCTCTTCTCACCAGAAAAAAATATGAACCCCAAAGTCACACCCCTAGTGACCTTGTTCCTCCAGTCACACACTACCTGATTGGAATTAGCACACAGTTAATCAACATCATATTTATATAATTCACTTATATATCATTTATTTTTTTCTCATTCCTACATACACTTTCCATATGCTCCATTAAGGGAGGGATCTTTGTTTTATTTTGTATCTCTAGTCCCAAGAGCAGTGTCTGGCACAGGTATGCTAATGATTGAATGAATTCTATCCCACTGCCCAATGAGGAATTTCTACACCCCTCAAAGTCTTACCTAGTATTTTAGTCAGGGTTCTCTAGAGGAACAGAATTAACAGGATATGTATACATGTGATTTACCAAGGAATTTTATAGATAGGTTTAGATGATGAGAAGCTGGATAGTCCACAACATCTGTCTACATCACAGGGAGCAGAAGGAACCAAAAGTGACTCAGTCCAAGAAACCGGAGTCTCAACACAAGAAGGATCTATGCATCCCCCAGTCCAAGACTGAAGATCTGAGAAATTCGTAGAGAATTGTAAGTCAGAGCCCCTGTTGGAAGAGAAAAGGAGGTGGAATCCAATGTCCTCAGACAGCAGCAAAAGATGCATCCTCTTCAGAAGAATCCAGCTTGCATTCTCAGAACTTTCTCCTTCTTTTGTCTTTTGTTCCATTTGGGTCTCCCACCTATTGAACTGTGCAACCCACACTCAAAGCAGTTCTCTGCACTCAATTTGATGTCCCATATACCAGTCATCTCTGGAAACACCTTCATTGACACACCAGTAGTCCCTTAGACATCTCTCAGTCCAATCAAGTTGAAAATCCAGATTAACCATCACACCTAGTAATTTGTGGGAATCTCTTAGAGTGTCTCCCAAGGGTTCATGAATAGCCTGTTCAGATCTTTGCCCTATAGGGGCCTGCTGTTCATGATGATTCTTGAAGACAACTCCCATCCACCTATGCTGTCATACCCAGCCACTCTAAACATTCCCTGCCTGTGCAAAGAACAAAGTCTCCTAAAACCCCAAAGCAACAAAGCCGGGCAATGTTTTCTGCATCCCTCGCCAAGTGGAACATTATATTCTGGAAGCAGAAGAGGGAGAATTCACCCTTAAACTCTGTGACTGTCCTTATCTTGAGGACACCTTGAAGTCTATGGACTCTGGGCCCTACACACTCCTCTGAAATCTGGAAATGTCAGAATTCCTTGAATACATGCAACTTAGGGTCAAACAAAAGTTCACTATTCTTCCTTTTTCATATAGTGCTTTCAAGTTGTGTCAGTGTATGGGGAGACAATGTAAATTTGTTACATTGTCAAGATAATTCCCTATTAAGTGCTGTTCTCATGGCCTTTAATCAGTACTAAGTATCCAAAATGTTAAGGTAAAGTGAACAAGTCACAGATGCAACAAGTCACAGCTAAAGTGCATGAAACACTTGTAGTTCCTTGAAAGAGAGACAATAAATGAATAAAAAACCCACTTCTGGTTATACATTATTCAAATGCAGTTTGTCACAAAAACAGATAAATACTCCAAACTGTCCCAAAACCAAAGGATATATCAATATTGGATGAAGCTCATTCACAATATTTTATTTAGAAATAATGTTAAAAGCCAGACTTTTTCTATTATTTCTATAAATGCATATTTGGTGGTTTTTTCCTTTGTTGAATTACATTTAAATTCCCTTTTCTTCCAACTACTCTGACTGCAGGACTTCTGTTTTCATGAGAGGCAGAATAAGTGCATCAGACTGGTTCTGGTAGCAGTGGCTGCATGACAGTAGGCACTGTTGCTTATCTGTATGAGAAAGTGGTCAGCAAAGAAATGATTGATGCATGAAGTGACAGATGAGCCAGTTGCCCCATTCTAATAATAACAGAATCATATGCATCTATTGAAACATCATACTGTGTCCATGAAAATGTACAATTTGTGTGATAATTTAAAACATTTACATATACTGAACTATTAAAAAAAAGAAAGTGATTGGATAGGTCACCTGTATTCTATAGGTCAAATACATTCTTTTCCAGGAATACATTTTCATGATTTCTTGTTTTAAGAAGAAGCCACCCAATTTATTTTTTTTATTTATTGATTTTTTATTTATTGATTGATTCACTGAACACAAATGGAGTACAGCTATTGTTTCACTGGTTGTACACAAAGTAGAGTCACACCATCTGTGCATTCATACATGTTCACAGGGCAATGGTGTCTGTCACACATTCTGTTATTACTATTACACCCCAACCCAACCCCACCCCTCCCTTCCCTCTATGCTATCTATCCTTCCTCCCTTCTTGCCACCCTTCTCCCCACATTATGCATCATCATTCATTTATCAGAGAGACCATTCGGCCTTTGGATTTTTGAGATTGGCTGATCTTACTTAGCATAACAGTCTCCAACATCATCCATTTAATTACAAATGCCATAATTTTATTCTTTATGGCTGAATAATATTCCATTGTGTATATATACCACAGTTTCTTTATCCATTCATCTACTGAAGGGCATCTAGGTTGATTCCACAATCTAGCTATTGTGAATTGAGCAGCTATGAACATTGATGTGGCTGCATCACTGTAGTAATCTGATTTTAAGTCCTTTGGGTATAGGCCAAGGAGTGGGATAGCTGGGTCAAATGGTGGATCCATTCCAAGTTTTCTAAGGAATCTCCACACTGCTTTCCAGAGTGGCTGCACAAACTTGCACTTTTCCCCACATCCTCGCCAACACTTGTTGTTGCCTGTGTTCTTAATAAAAGACATTCTAATTAGGGTAAGATGAAATCTTAAGGTGGTTTTGATTTGCATTTCTCTTATAACGAGGGATGTTGAACATTTTTTCATAAATCTGTTGGTTGCTTATAGATCTTCCTCTGTAAAGTGTCTGTTCATTTCCTTGGCCCATTTATTGATTGGGTTATTAGTGTTCTTGTTGTAAAGATATTTGAGCACTTTGTAGATTCTGGAGATTAGTGCTCTATCTGAAGTGTGTGTGGCAAAGATTTTCTCCCACTCTGAAGGCTCTCTCTTCACATTCCTGATTGTTTCCTTGGCTGAGAAAAAGTTTTTTAGTTTGTCCCTATCCCAATCATTGATTCGTGCTTTTACTTCTTGCGCTTTGGGAGTCATATTAAGGAAATCTGGTCCTAGGCCAACATGATGAAGATTTGGACCTATTTTCTCTTCTATTAGGTGCAGAGTCTCTGGTCTAATTTCTAGGTCCTTGATCCACTTTGAGTTGAGTTTTGTACAGGGTGAGAGATATGGGTTTAGTTTCATTTTGCTGCATATGGATTTCCAGTTTTCCCAGCACCATTTGTTGAAGAGGTTGTCTTTTCTCCATTGTATGTTTTTGGCTCCTTTGTCAACTATGAGATACCTGTATTTATGTGGGTTTGTCTCTGTGTCCCCTATTCTGTACCATTGATCTACCTGTCTATTTTGGTGCCAATACCATGCTGTTTTTGTTACTGTTGCTCTGTAGTAGAGTTGAAGGTCTGGTATTGCGATACCCCCTGCTAAGGATTCTTCTTGCTAAGGATTGCTTAAGCTATTCTGGGTCTCTTATTCCTCCAAATGAATTTCATGATTGCTTGCTCTATTTCTATGAGGTCCGTCATTGGGATTTTAATTGGAATTGCATTGAATTTGTATAGCGCTTTTGGAAGTATGGCCATTTTGACAATATTAATTCTGACTATCAAAGAACATGGGAGATCTTTCCATCTTCTCAGATTCTCTTTAACTTCTTTCTTTAGTGTTCTGTAATTCTCATTGTATAGGCCTTTCACTTCTTTTGTTAGATTGATACCCAAGTATTTTATTTTTTTTTGAGGTTATTGTGAATGGGGTAGTTTTCCTAATTTCTCTCTCAGAGGATGCATCACTTGTGAATAAAAATGCATTAGATTTATGAGCATTAATTTTGTATCCTGCTACTTTACTGAATTCATTTATGAGTTCCAGAAGTTTTCTGGTGGAATTCTTAGGGTCTTCTAAATAGAGAATCATGTCATCAGCAAATAGGGATAGTTGGAGCTCTTCTTTTCCTATTCGTATTCCTCTAATTTCTTTGGTCTGTCTAATTGCTCTGGCTAGAGTTTCAAGAACAATGTTGAATAGTAGTGGCGAAAGAGGGCATCCCTGCCTTGTTCCAGATCTCAGGGGAAATGCTTTCCATTTTTCTCCATTAGAATGATGTTAGCTGTGGGCTTAGCATAGGTAGCCTTTACAATGTTAAGGAATGTCCCCACTATCCCTATTTTTTTCTAGTGTTTTGAACATGAAGGGGTGCTGTATTTTATCAAATGCTTTCTCTGCATCTATTGAAATAATCATGTGGTTCTTGACTTTAAGTGTGTTGATGTGGTGAATTACATTTATTGATTTCCAGATGTTGAACCAACCTTGCATCTCCAGGATGAAACCCACTTGATCATGGTGCACTATCTTTTTAATATGCTTTTGTATGCGATTCGCTAAAATTTTGTTAAGAATTTTTGCATCTATGTTCATTAGAGATATGGGTCTGAAATTTTCTTTCCTTGATGTGTCCTTCTCTGGTTTTGGTATCAGGGTGATATTAGCTTCATAGAATGAGTTTGGAAGGGTTCCCTCCTCCTCTATTTCATGAAATACTTTGAGGAGTATTGAATGAGCTCTTCTTTGTAGGTCTTAAAGAACTCGGCTGTGAATCCATCTGGTCCTGGACTTTTCTTTGTTCGTAGATTTTTGATGACTTCTTCTATTTCGTTGCTTGAATTGATCTATTTAAGTTGCGTATTCCTCCAGATTCGGTTTGGGTGGCTCATATGCCTCTAGGAACCTGTCGATGTCTTCCAGGTTTTCTATTTTGTTGGAGTATAAATTTTCAAAGTAGCTTCTTATTATGTTTTGTATTTCAATTGTATCTGTTGTAATATTTCCATTTCCATCACGAATTTTAGTAATTTGGAGTTTCTCTCTCCTTCTCTTCGTTAGTGTGGCTAAGGGTTTATCAATTTTGTTTATTTTTTCAAAGAACCAACTTTTTGTTTTGTCAATTTTTTGAATTGTTTCTTTTGTTTCAATTTCATTGGTTTCAGCTCTGATTTTGATTTTTTCCTGTCTTCTACTACTTTTGGTGATGATCTGTTCCTCTTTTTCTAGGGCTTTGAGCTGTAATATGAGGTCATTGATTTGTTGACTGTTCATTCTTTTATTGACTGCACTCCATTCAATGAATTTTCCTCTTAGCACTGCTTTCATAGTATCCCAGAGATTTTGATATGTTGTATCTTTGTTCTCATTGACCTCTAAGAATCTTTTAATTTCCCCCCTAATGTCTTCTGTTATCCATGCATCATTCAGTAGCATATTATTTAATCTCCAGGTCTTGGAGTAGTTTCTGTTTTTAACTTTATCATTGATATCTAATTTCATTCCATTATGATCTGATAGTATACAAGGTAGTATATCTATGTTTTTGTATTTGCTAAGAGTAGCTTTATGGCATAACATGTGGTCTATTTTAGAGAAGGAGCCATGAGCTGCTGAGAAGAAAGTGTATTCGCTTTTTGATGGATGGAATATTCTATATATGTCTGTTAAGTCCAAATTAGCGTTTTTGTCATTGAGTACTATGGTTTCTTTGTTCAATTTTTGCTTGGAGGATCTGTCCAATGGTGAGAGAGGAGTGTTAAAGACTCTGAGTATTATTGTGTTTTGGTCTATTTGATTCCTGAAATTGAGAAGGATCTGATTGACATACATGGATGCACCATTGTTTGGTGCATAAATATTTATGATTGTTATGTCTTGCTGATTTATGCTTCCTTTAAGCAGTATGAAATG
>JAJEJO010054235.1:167242-185223 GCA_020662805.1 Glaucomys volans | reverse complement strand
TCCAGTCTGCCAGTTTATGTCTTTTGATTGATGAGTTTAGGCCATTTACATTCAGGGTTATTATTGAGATATAACTTGTATTTCCTGTCGTTTTAGCTTTTTTGGGGTTTTTAGCTTAACTTTGTTTCTCCTTTGATTGTCTCTTTCTTTAGGGTAATTCCTCCCCATGATGACTGAGATTGTTATTTTTTGTTTCTTCCTCTTTGAATATTTTGTTGAGAATGTTCTGTAGGGCAGGCTTTCTTTTTGTGAATTCTTTAAGCTTTTGTTTGTCATGGAAGGATTTTATTTCGTCATCAAATCTGAAGTTAAGTTTTGCTGGGTATAAGATTCTTGGTTGGCATCCGTTTCTTTCAGAGCTTGAAATATGTTGTTCCAGGCCCTTCTTGCTTTTAGGGTCTGGGCTGAGAAATCTGTTGATATCTGTATTGGTTTCCCCCTGTAGGTAATCTGATGCTTTTCTCTCGCATCTTTTAAAATTCTCTTTGTTTTGTATGTTAGGTGTTTTAATTATAATGTGCCTTGGTGTGGATCTGTTGTAATTCTGTGCATTTGGTGTCCTGTAAGCTTCTTGTAATTGATTTTCCATCTCATTCATCATATTTGGGAAATTTTCTGATAATATTTCCTTGAACAGATTATTCATACCCTTGGTTTGTATCTCTGTGCCTTCCTCAATCCCAATAACTCTTAAATTTGGTCTTTTCATGATGTCCCATATTTCTTGGAGGTTTCGTTCATGATTCCTAACCATTTTCTCTGTTTGTTCGACTTTGTTTTCAAGATTAAATATTTTTTCTTCATTGTCTGAGGTTCTGTCTTCCAAGTGATCTATTCCGTTAAATTATGCTGTCTATTGAGTTTTTCACTTGGTTTATTGTTTCCTTCATTTCCTTGTTTCCTTCAAGGATTTCTGTTTGTTTTTTTCTCAGAACTTCTCTTTATTGAAATGATTTTTTGCTTCCTGCAATTGCTCTATTAGCTGATTATTCATAGCCTGAATCTGCTCTCTCGTCCCATCATTCTCTTCTCGGATCATTTTAGTTATGAACATTGTGAACTCCCTTTCTGTCATTCCTTCTACCATGCTGTCTTTGGGTTCTCTTGATATATCATCTAGGTTTGTTTGGGACACTTTCTTCCTGTGTTTTCTCATGTTGCTCGTGTATCTTCCCCCTCTAGTAGTGCAAATCCGAGGGATCACAATTTCCCTGTGAAGACTTAAAGTGTCCCTGCAGATTTCCAGTAACTCCCCTGATATTTGAACGATGCTTGATCAAGCAGTGACCCAAGAAAGGTGCTATTCCACTACCTCCAGGTTGGGAATGATCAATGTTTCTGGACAGAGGCAGCCTGGTATTGATAGACAATCAGATACAGCAAGGTGCTAGACCCCGGGCCAGGGTGTGGACCTGGGCATTAGACCAAGTTAGGATGGGGGCACAGAACTGTGTTCCGTAATGGAGACACTGGGCTTGAGAGCCCAGGCAAGCCTGAACTCCTCACTGGGGGCTCAGGCGGTGGCAGGTGGTTGCTCTCTCCCGGGGATTCTATAAAATGGCGCCAAAGGCCCTAAGTTTCCTGCCGGAGCCAGCGACTCCAGCCACTCCAGGCCAGACCCCTCCAGGAGCCGCCGCGCAGTGGCTTGGAAGACCGGACCTCAGCTCCGAGGACTCAGGCAGCTGCACGTGTTCGCTCTCTGCCAGGGAAGCTGCAAAATGGCGCCAAGGGGTCCAAACTCCCTGCTGGAGCGAGCAACTCCAGCTGCTCCAGGCCAGACCTCCCCAGGAGATGCCGCACAGTGGCTCGGAAGTCCGGACCTTAGCTTCAAGGACTCAGGCAGTTGCAGATGGTCGCTCTCTACCAGGGAAGCTCGAAGTCACCCAATTTAAAGGACTGGATATTACTCACTCTGAGTGTGCAAACTCAAGATCAAGTAATCAATTGCCATTTCAATTGTTCATTTTAGAACTTTTCAAGTTCTAAAAAAAAAAAAATTTAAATTCCCACATATATTATCTGACAATACATGGGTTTGTTATGCTACACAAACATAATTGTGCTAATTTTAGACTTCATTCACTTGATCAGTTGATTGATCATCATTTTTTTCAGCACCTCTTATATGCCAGGTATTGTGTTAGGCCCTAAGCCTACAGACACATTATAGTCTCTGCCTTTGAACTTTAGATGAATAAATCATAAAATAAAGGTGTTTTGGTCAGTTTTTCACTGCTGTGACAGAAGATCTGACCAGAACAATTGTAGAGGAGGAAAAGTTTATTTGGGGGCTCACAGTTTCTGAGGTCTCAGTCCATAGACAGCTTGCTACATTCCTTGGGGCTTGAGGCTGTTGAACATCATGGCAGAAGAGTATGGTGGAGGGAAGTGGCTCACATGATGATCCAGAAGCAGAGAGAGAGACTCCACTTGCCAAATACAAATATGTACTCCAAAGTTACACCCCCAATGACCCACCTTCTCCAACAACACCCCACCTGCCTCCAGTCACCACTTGTTCATTCCATCAGGGATTAATTCATTGATTAGGCTAAGACTCTTGCAACCCAATCAGGTCTCCTCTAACCCTCTCACATTGTGAGCTTTTGGGGAACACTCCACATCCAAACCATAACAAATGGCAATAAAAATGCTGCAGATATGTAATGGAATTCTGTATATGCACAGAGTGAGCACAAAGAAAGAACTTAGTTCTATCTGGAAAATGGGCTAAGAATGTTATCCCAAAGGAAGTGGGACTTGCCTCACCTGACCCTTGAAAAGGGGTAGAGATTCCACAGAGAATGGGATAGTAGGAGGGAAGAAGGCATTCTGGGCAAGGAAGATCTACCTCTGAAGATAGTAAAGCTTGAATAAGGGTAGCACATTGGCAGATGCAAGAAATTCACTATGGCTGTCACTTAGGTATCAGGAGAGTTGGATGAGAGAACATAAGGGAAGGACTTGATTGTTCATAGTAAGGTTTTATTCAGCAGTAATGGGGAGTCATTTAAGGATTTTAAGGAGAGGCATAATTTGATTATACGTACCTTTTTATAAGTCTTCCTTAACGCTATTTTGGAAAATAAATTGGATCATTCTATAGAAGGCAGGGAGATGGTATATTAGCTTGTTATGGCCTCCATAATGAAGTATCATAAACTGAGTGGCTCAAACTACAGAATTTTATTTTCTCATGTTTCTAGAGGCTGGAAATCTGAGGTCTTCTGAGGCCTCTCTCCTTGGCTTGCAGGTGGTCATCCCCATGCCTTTATATCATCTTGCCTCCGTGTACATGTCTGTATGATTGTCTCTTCTTTGAAGGACACCTGTCATTGGATTAGGATCCAACCTATGACCTCATTTTACCTTAATTCCTTCCTTAAAGCCCTATTTCCAAAAACTGCCACACTCATAGGTACAGGGGTTAAGAATTAGACATAGGAATTTAGGGACACAGTATAGCCCATCATGACAGGTCATGATCCAAGTGAGAGATGATGAAGGCCAGGAAACGGTCAAGGAGCAATGGAGACACAGGGTGGTGATGTGCATGGGACATGTTGCAGAGGACCTATGCATTGCTGAATCTGTGAGGGATGGGCAGGAAGAAGGGAATGGACCCCAAATGTCTGGTGGAATAAGGCACTCCTGAGCAGCATGCAACAGTTTGCATGGGGTGACTTGGGTTAATGTAGTATGTTTTGATCAAATATATTTGCATTATTTTCTAAAGTTTTTTATCAACATATAATATGTATAAATTTTAAAGTTATATATCGTTAATAGGCTTAAATCAAAGAGAAAACTGTTGCTTCTCTCCCCCACCCACTAAGACTTCTCCCCTCCCCAGAAGCATTCCCTTTCAACTGTTCAGCTCATTGATCTGGCTTTTTCCTCTGTATTCCCAAATAATGTTTATATTCTGCTGATGGAGCTAAGCATCACTCTTCCTCTCAAATTCAGAGCTGATTAGGAGGCAGGCATGGGTGTCAGACACCTAAAGATCAAAGTATCAATTTGATTATTGGCCAAAGTAAAAGGGTTTCCTAAGAATTTAGCTTACCCATCCAGGGAGTCAATCGTCCCACGCTCCATCCCCCATTAAACCAAGGAGTCAAAAATAAAAGCAAGTAGGAATGAATTTGGTGATATTCTGGGGTTATTATTCATTTTTATGTCTAATGATGGTATTACATTTATGCTTTTTTTAAAGAAAAATTTATTTTCTTTTTAGCAACACAAACTAATATCCATGTGGATGAAATGACATGATGCCTGTGATTGCTTGAAATTAGCACAAGCTGGGACTGAGTGAAGGTTCTGATGAAATAAATTTGGCCATCAGTTTCACTGGTAACTGGGCCTGCACTGTTATCATGTTTTCCAATTTTCATATGTATATAGTTCTTCATAGTAAAAAGTTCAAAAGAGAATAAAACATGATTATATTACAAAAAACAAAAGACAAGTGAGTTTCAAGAAGGAAATTATCAAAAATTACAAAGCCATTGAAAAGTCAAGTAAGATAAAAAGGAAAACTTCACTGTTTTGGTTTTTAAGAAGGCATTGATATGTTTCTTCAGCAGAAACTATGTGCTGAGCACCCCTGGGGGAACTGGGCACACAGTGGTGAACAAAATGGTCAAAATTCCTGCCCTGATGGAAGTAGGGACTGCTACTGTTTCTAGTGCTCCAGGGACCTTGATGGAGTAACTGTCAAATAGCCAGAATTGATAGACCTTTTGGGAGATAAAGTAAATACCAAAAGGCAGAGTCAAGTTTTCAAGGAAGAATTAAAAACAATGCAGCTGCAAGAGGAGGATTTTTCTTTTCAGTAAGAGAGGAACTAGAGATTGAAAGTAGCCTGCAGATATATATACATAAATAGATGAAAAAAGATGAAGAATAATCCATTGATTCCTGGAATAGCTGAAAAGGAATTGAATTCTGTCAGCCCACACTGGAGGGATTTTCTTTTAAGAAATAATGATAATTAATAACAAAACATCTTTTCCCTGAGTTTAAAGGACATGAATGCTCAGAAATTTTAGCCTGACCCAGTTCATATGGATCATAAGGAAATTCTGGAATGATGGTCCTTCCCTCCAAACCCCATTTGTCATTTACATAATCCTATTTATACTTCATTTGCTTCCTCAGAGCCCATCCCAGACTCCATAGTTTAAGTAATTTCCCCGTATGTCAGCTAGAAATTCATTCAGCTACAAATAGCTAAAAAACTCACTAACAGTAGCACTTACAAATAACAAGTGTGCTCTTTAGTAATAATATGAAGGCCCTATGCTGGCTCATGCCTTTCTCCTCCACTATTTTTGCTTGCTGTTTCATCCCCTAGTCACAACATGGTTGGTGTACATCTAGACATCATGCCTCAAGCTGAAGAAAGGGGACAGTACAATGCCAGGTACATCTGTCCCTTTTATCAGAGAAAACAGAAGTTATTTTCCTGAACCCTCTGGCAGACTTCTACCTGTACATACTGACCAAAAATATGTTGCTTGGCCATTCCTAGCCGCAAAGGAGTGTGGAAAATAAATGCTTCAGTTTTCCAAACTGTGAAATAGACATGGTCAAGGAAAATTAGATTGAAAATGGGTGTAAGTAGCTGACTGACAGTATCTGCCATACCCTGGTTTCTGTTGTGGTGGATGTTATATTTTGTTTTTTTCATTTTCCTAATTAACCACTTGATTAAGATACTATTCACATTCCATAAAGTTTACCCTCCTAAAATGTACAATTTAGCTATTTTAATGCATCCACAAAGTTATTCGTTGATTACCACTAATTCCATGATATTTTCACCAATGCCCAAAGGAACCTCAGAACACTGGCAGTCACTCTCATTGCTCCCTCCCACTGGTAGTCCTTCTGCTATATTCTGCTATGCTTTGTCATGAGACTGTATACTCCCTGAGAGCAGGGGTATATCTGCGCCTGTCACCAATACATACTCATCCACCTGGTATAAAGGAGGATGGGAGGCATCTGAAAGTTTTGATGGCCCAGCATCCATGCTTGATCTTCCTTTGGTGTCTGGCCCCTACCCTAGTACACAGTCCTGTTAGGACTGTCGATCAATTTGTGCCCCCCACCTTCCTATCACAGCACAGGAAGTGACTCTAGTGAGTCCATCCCCTTGTTTCCCAGGAAGCTGAACCTTAAGAAGCAGGTAGCAGGATGAAGCATGTGTGGAGCCAGGAAGGGCTCTTCCTCCCACTGCAAGATCCTCAGAGCATCAGTGCTTCCTGTCTTGGGAGCCTGCTTGCTTCCACTTTTCTTTCTATTCTGTTATTGTACCATGATTATTAGTTCTTTTTTATTCTTCTGTTCCTTGCTGACTGCACTGTCAACCTAACTGATAAAAATAAGTATTTGATAATTGTTTGTTGAAGGACTTGTTTTAACTTAACAAAATATCAACCAGAGGGTCCTAAAGCCAAAATGAAATAAGATTCCAACTTTCATTCAATTTCTTGAATTCCACAAGTTTTACTACTGAGACTACAAAATATTCCTCTTTGCTGTTCTCTTCATCGTAATGTCAGTGATGATATTTTTTGGATCTGATTTCATCTCTCACTGTGTTTCCATCTTAATGTCCCCTACCCACAAAACCCAGAACTTCGCCAACCTTTTGCCTTATTTCTCCTGATAAGCAAAAGTTCTCTGTAGACAGCAGCCATTGAAGAATCTCTTACACATCCTCAAGAATTGATAGGATGATATCTCTGAGGGATATTATATCACCACCTAAAAGTCTGAATGGTACGCGTCCTTTTCCTTAGATTTACAGTTTCGAGGTTATATTTAGTAACCTGTTCTGGCTGAGTTCTCACTGTATGTTCCTAGAGTTAAAGGAATGTGGAGATATTTTT
Source organism: Glaucomys volans (assembly GCA_020662805.1). Taxonomy (NCBI): domain Eukaryota; kingdom Metazoa; phylum Chordata; class Mammalia; order Rodentia; family Sciuridae; genus Glaucomys; species Glaucomys volans. The sequence goes on along the minus strand of JAJEJO010054235.1, from coordinate 178,321 downwards.
TCCCAACTCCTTCCCTTTGTATACAGAGGGGAGGCCCCAGTGGGATGGCGTGACCTCCCAAGCTCATGCACTGCACTCCCAGCAGAGCCAGCAAGATCACCAGCTCTGTGGCTCCTCAGCTACTCTTCTCCACTTGGCTTTCTCAGTTTTCATATTTGCTTATTCTCCTCTAGAACCCCAAATTATTTAAGTTGTTAAAATATTTCTGTTTCAGTTCTCTACCTCCAGGGTCATTACTATTACTATTACCTCAGCTAAAAGGTGTTACAGAAGGAGTTCTGGAAACAGACTCTGAGCTGGGACTGGGCATTCAGAGGGTCCATAGGGAGCAACACCTGTGTCAGCAAGGGGCAAAAATAGGAGTGGATGGAGAAAAAGTCCAAACTTTGAGAGACCCAGGAGCCTTGCACAAGAGCCCACAGAGAAGCATGGAGCTAGTCTGGCCCTTCAGATGGCCAACCCCAGGCAGTAGGTATGGCCAAGCCCTGGAAGGGCATGATCTGGGCCTGAGGCAGCTCTCCCCAGCTCAGGCCATCTCTGGATGGACTGAGAGCTGATAACATTCACTAACAGTCCCGTAGTAACTAGTTCTTCCTTGAGGGAGGATCATAGGGGTGGTGCATCACATGTCCATCACAGACACTATTTACACACACACACACACACACACACACATACACACACACACACACACACACACACACAGAGCTAACACTCACTGACAGCCTGCTACATGGGGGGTGGGGGGACATACTATCTTAAACATTTCTCATGATCCTCTCCCTGGAGGAGCTTACAGTCTAGTAGGAAAGACAGTCAATAAATCCTGATGATGATGTGAAGTGCAAAATTATAGATGCAAAGGTAAACAGACACACAAGGAGGGTGTGATTATATCCAAGCACTCAGAGAAGGGAGCAACTGCATGGGTTGAGGGGGACCTAGGGAGACAGTGGGGAGGAGAGCTGAGCAGTCTGTGCCTTTTAGCAAGAGGAATCTGGCAGGGTTTGCAGTTTACCATCTTCATGTCCTTCTTTCCTTCAGTGTCCCTCCTCCAGTACCTTCTATGTGGATACAGTCCTCTTAATCTCCCTTCTCACTTATCTCACAGTCTTCTTATTTCTTCTCATGTTTACAGAAATATTTTGCTCTATCTAAAATGCTAGTCCCTCAGCCTGTTTTAAGTTAAGCTTTAAACCTAATTGTTGTGCGACATTTTGGCACATTTACAGTGATTGCACACCTGGCAAATGGCATTTCCAACGGATCTATGGACTTCATGGATTCAGGTTTCAGATATGTACATAATTAAATTTCTGATCTTAATAAAAGACATTATAGGCTAGATGCTAAGCAGAAATAAAATCCTGGAAAGGAAGGGGAGTGGGGCGTAGAGTCGGTTAACAAGTATTTACTCTGGAGGAAACTTCTAACAGGTTGTGGTTGCCACATTTGAAAGGTTGTGTTGCAAAATTTACGAAGGGAATATAACCAGGAAATGCAAAATTGGGACTTAAAATTTGGTGGCCTGAAACAAACCAAAATGAGAAGAAAACTACTTTCTGTCTTCTGACTTGAGAATTGGAGGAACGTAAAACACCACTGCTCATTTGAAAATAATTGGCAAATTCAAAGCCTCCTCAAAACCTGGAAGCGATCCATTGTTGCGGAGCCTCAGACACACTGCAAAAGATCATTGCTCAGCCTGGGGAGCTGAGCCACTGCCTGAGCCCCAGGGAACTTCCCACAAACCTCAAACCCACAGAACACGACTCTGGAATGCTTTCAAGCCAGGCACTTGGCACTGGGAGCTGTTGCAATAACAGAGCAAGTGATGTATCTGCATTGGTGTCTGGATCATAGAAAATGTGAAGACAAAGCCATGAATCTAAACACCCATCAGAGACCAAGTCACCAAAGACCAAGTTGTTTGCATTTAAAAGCTTCCACCCAAAAAGTGACATAATTTTTTAAAAGAAGCAAATTATTCTTGAACATGGCCTCTGTGCAGGTTGCATTGGCTTATGTAAGTTTAGTTTTAGAGTTAACCATCATTTGGGAGCATGGTCACTTTGCCTGGTGGCAGGGGAGTAAAAAAAGCGAATAAATTTAAGCTCAAAAGCACTAATATTGTAGGGAATCCTGAGGAATTATTGTATTTACTATGTCAAAATGGAAACACATTTAGTCTTCTAAGAGAGACACTTTCATAGAGATACCACAGCTGCTTTAAATCATCCCTGGATATGACCAGTATCCTCACCCTGTAGAAACAATAGCTATCAGGAGACACATACTGCAGCACAAGTGACAGGATGAAAGAGAAAACTGAACCTTGACCATTGGTGCCTCTCACTGCTGTAAGTGTGCACCTTCCTAAAGAGGAGCATGTTAGACAAAAGGAAATCTCAGTAAAGTAACAGAGTGCTGTATCACATGACACCCTCAAGTGCTATCTGGAAAGCATTCATAGTTAGACATTACATTTGCCCCCAGGAAACATGAGTACTTACACTAACTGGGAATAATTTCTGCATCAAGTTTTATGTCATTAGAGGTTTTGCTGCTAAATGATCTTGCCATAAATTTATCAACAAACTTTGAATTTTCAGAGAATATTATAAATTTCAGAATTGCAAATAAAACTTTTGGACTAGTATTTTCTTGAAAGCCTCTCTTTCACATGCATCATTAAAGTAAAACTTGGCCAAAAAATTGTCCACATTTCAAACTGCATCCTAAAACAAGTAAACATTCATCCCTCCCTTCCTCTATCCATTTATTCTTAATTCAATAAATGTGACGGCCTGCAGAAAACAAGCTTTTAAACATTTTTTATTTGTTCTTTTTAGTTATACATGTGAGTAGAATATATTTTTACATATCATACGTACATGGAGTATAACTTTCCATTCTTGTGGTTGTACATGATGTGGTGTTACACTGGTTGCGTATTAATATATGAACATAGGAAACGTATTTCAATCCATTCTACTACCTTGTCCATTCTCATCTGCCTTCCCTTCTCCCCACTCCCCTTGTCCAATCCGGTGAACCTCCACCCCACCTCACCCCCACCATCATAAGTCAGCATCTGAATATTAGAGAAAATATTGGCCTTTGGTTTATTGAGATTGGTTTATTTCACTTAGCATGATAGTCTCCAGTTCCATCCATTCATTGGCAAATGCCATAATTTCATTTTTCTTTATGGCTGAGTAAGATTTCATTGTGTATATGTACCACATTTTCTTTATCCGTTCATCTGTTGAAGAGCGCCAAGATTGGTTCCATAGCTTAGCTATTGTGAATTGAGCTGCCTATAAACATTGATGCAGCCGCCTCACTATAGTATGCTGATTTTCAGTCCTTTGGGTATATGCGATGGATGGGAGTTCCACTCCAAGTTTTCTGAGGCATCTCCAGACTGCTTTCCATAGTGGTGGTACCAATTTGCAGTCCCACCAGCAATGTATGACTGTACCATTTTGCCCATATCCTCCACAACATTTATTGTTACTTGTATTCTTAATAATTGCCTTTCTGCTTGGAGTGGGATAAAATTTCAGTGAACTTTAAATTTGCATTTCTCTAATTACTAGTGATTGTGAACATTTTTTCATATATTTTTTGACCAATCATATTTCTTCTTCTATGAAGTGTCTGTTCAGTTCCTTTGCCCATTCATTGGTTGAGTTATTTGGTGGGGGGTGGCATTAAGTTTTTGAACTCTTTATATAGCTTGGAGATTAATTATCTGAGGTGCAGGTGGCAAAGATTTTCTCCCATTCTGTAGGCTGTCTCTTCATATTCTTGATTGTTCCTTTGCTTTGAAGATTTTTAGTTTGATACCATCCTATTTATTGATTCTTGATTTTATTTCTTGCACTTTAGGAGTCTTGTTGAGGAATTTGGTTCTAAGCTGACATGATGGAGATTTGGGCCTACTTTTTCTTCTAGTAAGTGCAGGGTCTCTGGTCTAATGCCTATGTCCTTGATTCATTTTGAGTTGAGTTTTATGCAGGGTGAGAGACGGGAGTCTAATTTCATTTTATTACATGTGGATTTCCAGTTTTCCCAGCACCATTTGTTGAACAGGCTATCTTTTCTCCAAAGTTATGTTTATGATGCCTTTCTCACTCAGACTTCTTGATAACAATATTTGTGCTTTGGGGATGGCAAATCTATGAAATGGGGAAAGTTATGTTCCCATAAGTCTTTCTCTATCTCCTTCATTGGAGACATATTTCCCCTTCATGCTGACCCCAGGCTTCCCTGTGGTGATGTCTTAGCTCTCACAGAGCCACCAGTCCCCATCATTTCATTCAGGACCGTCAGGGGTGCACTATTTGCCTAAAAAGAGGCTAATTCATATCATCTGACCTAAACCTTCACATATCCTAGATAATCTAAATAGGACCTCACTACAAGAAAGATGGGCAACTTTTCTCCATTTTAGAAATGAAGGAACTAGAGCTTTTTAAGATGGTGGAATAAGGAGGTCACTTTCCTGGTTGCTCTGTGGAGTGAAACCAAGAAAGCAGACAGGCAGTTTCCCAGCAAGATGTGTGAACAAAAAAAAGGTGGGAAACTTCACTGGAATTTAAAACTGGAAATTCAAAGCAGATCAGGGACTCAGGAGGTTGGATATAATAAAATGAGGAAGGAATCCCCAGTGGCACAGCCACTGCTGCAGCCGGGTGAGAAGCACCAGTCACAGCAGTCCTTCTGTGAGGATAATGGAGGGATAAGGGAATTAAAGCAACCTGCATTTTGAGGGGCCTAAGGTGTGACTGGGTATGGAGCCTTTAGAGATCAAGGACATTGCCCAGCAAATCTGAAAGATGCACTGCACCATATCCATGTGTGGGGAAAGAAGCTGCCATCTCTCTAGGTGGCACGGGGAGGACAAAGGAAAGAACCATTTTGCCACCGCTGCACAGGTGCTGGCATCTGAGGAGGCCAATTGCTGGCAAACCCGAGTTTGGCCCAAAATATAGGCCCAGTAAGCACACACTGCATGATATAGAGTGTGCTTAAGTTACTAGGAGAAAAGTTACTGGGGAAATGTGTCTCCAATGAAGGAGATAGAGAAAGACTTATGGAAACATAACTTTCCCCATTTCATAGGTTTCTCTCAAACTTGGAGAGAGGTTTACGTAGGGGACAACTGGTCATGGAAACCCATCCAGCTCTAGCCCTCCCCCTCCAATTGGACTGCTAGCAGGACCTGCTGGGAGAGACACATCTGGCTGGGAATTCAGAAAGGAAGGGGCAGGAGAGATGAGAGACTGACCCCAAGACCGGTAAATGTGGGGTCCAAAGGTGACCCAGGGGACTAAGAACTGGGTCCCCCAACACATAAGTGGGACCCAGAGGGAAATCCCGAGGGTATAGTCTTCCAGCATGGACCAGCAAGTACTGGGCCCTGAAGGTGTGCTGATTTAACATCTCCAGACGAACTGGCATTCAGTGAAGAACCTGGAGCTCACCTCAGTTTAAAACCGGCCTCCAGGAATTCTTCGTATGGGATTACCTCTCTCATCCCAGCAATCCAGAGGGCAGTATCACACTTCAGACAATCCCACCTAAACTGCTGAGAAAACTGCTGAGACTCTTTTTTACTCCAATGGAAAGAATTAACTTTTCATCGAGATCTTTTTTAAAACTTTTTTTTCTGATTATACATATTGTGACCTTAATGGTACATGGACACTAAAAAATATTCATATTTGCTTTTTTCTCATTTCTAGCATTTTTAACCCAGTTACTTTCCATGGATTAGTTTTTTTTTGTGAACTAGGATGTTTGCTTAGAATACTTTGGTTTGGTTTTGTATTCTTTTATTTTTATTTTTAATTTTTTTACTTTATGTACATTCCTAACTATTTCCTTTTCTTCTCTCTTTTCTTCTGCTAACAGCCAATATCTACTGTTTTTTTACTCATAATTTTTCACTTCTTTTCTCCTCTTCCTTCATAATCATCACATCCTATATCACTTCTGTTCTCTCCCTGTCCACTATTTGAAATTATAAACTTGCTGCTTTTATTGTAGGCAATAACATATCATTTCTATTTATTGTGATAACATTGTAGACATCATTGTAAGAACTATTTTGTTTAATGCTGTATATTGTTTGCACTGATTGTTGTTATTATTTGTCTCCTCCTAAACAGTGAGGTACTGGAAACCTTCAGACACACTATAAGTGCACAGGGTAGAAACTCTTCTGCCTCAGATCCAAATTGTTAGATGGGTAGACACACAAACAACATGAAAAACCAAGGGAATAAATTGCTTCAAACAAATCAGAATATTCCAATAACAGAATCCATTAACACCACAGTGGACAAATGTCAGAGAAGGAGTTTAGAATGTACATAGTTAAACTGATCTGTGAAGTAAAGGATGGCATAAGAAATAAAATCAGAGAGAAAATACAGAAAGTGAAAGATGAATTCAATAAAGAGGCAGAGATTCTGAAAAAAAAAAAAAAAACAAGCAGAAATCCTCAACATGGAGGAAATAATAAACCAAATTAAAATTCAATAGACAGGATTACCAACAGACTAGACCACTTGGAAGTCAGAATCTCAGACAATGATGATAAAATATATAATCTCGAAAGTACAGTTGACCACAGAGAGAAGATGTTAAAAAACCAAGAACAGAACTTCTAAGAACTATGGGATAACATGAAAAGACCAATATTAAGATTTATCAGGATAGATTAAAGTACAGAGATACAAACTAAAGGAATGCATGATCTTTTCAATGAAATAATATCAGAAAATTTCCCAAACCTAAAGAATGAAATGGAGAATTCAAGATGGCGGGCTAGAGGAAGGCTGCATTCCTACTTGCTCCATGGATTCCTACTTGCTCTGGATTCAAACAGCAGGAATATGGCTCTCAACGAGATTTTATATTCAAATCATATATAAGGGGTCCCCAGTCGCCGCTCCAGAACCAACTCTGCCGGGCTGGGCTCGGCCCGGCCGCAGGCAGCTACCACCCAGGAGCGCCGGACCCGGCAGCTGCTTCAGAGTCACCAACCTGGGCCTGCGCCAGCCAGCAAGTGAGTGGGGGTCCCCGGAAGTGGCTTCAGAGTTACTGGCCAGGCTCCGGCACCAGCCAGCTCCTGAGCCCTCGGAGCTAAGCTCAGGCCTTCCCGCTGGGACACGGCGCTGCAGCTCCGGGTGAGATCTGGCCAGGAGCGGAGCTGGTTGCCAGCTCCAGCGGGGAGTTTTGGCCCTTCGGCGCCATTCTGCAGCTTCCCTGGTGGAGAGAGGCCATCTTCAGCTGCCTGAACCCTTGGAGCTAAGCTCAGGCCTTCCCGCGGGGACACGGCGCTGCGGCTCTGGGTGAGATCTGGCCAGGAGAGGAGCTGGTTGCCGGCTCCAGAGGGGGGTTTGGGCCCTTTGGCGCCATTCTGCAGCCTCCCTGGTGGAGAGAGGCCATCTTCAGCTGCCTGAGACCTTGGAGCTAAGCTCAGGCCTTCCCACGGGGACACGGCGCTGCGGCTCCAGGTGAGATCTGGCCGGGAAAGCAGCTGCTTGCCGGCTCCAGCGGGGAGATTGGGCCCTTCGGCGCCATTCTGCAGCTTCCCTGGTGGAGAGAGACCATCTGCAGTTGCCTGAGCCCTCAGAGCTGAGCTCAGGCCTTCCCGCTGGGACACGGCGCTATGTCTACTGGTTGCCTCTGCCCAGAAGCATTGATCATTCCCAACCTGGAGGTTGTGAGACAGCAGCTATCTTGGGTCACCACTTGATCAAGCACCTCTCAAACATCTGGTGAGTTACTAGAAATCTGCAGGGACACCTTAAGTCTTTACAGGGAAATTGCAATCCCTCTGATTTGCACTACTAGAGGGGAAGATACATGAGCAGCATGAGAAAACACGGGAAGAAAGTGTCCCAAACAAACCTAGATGATACATCAAGAGAACTCAAAGACAGCATAGTAGAAGGAATGACAGAAAGGGAGTTCAGAATGTTCATAATTAAAATGATCCGAGAAGAGAATGATGGGACGAGAGAGCAGATTCAGGCTATGAATAATCAGCTAATAGAGCAATTGCAGGAAGCAAAAAATCATTTCAATAAAGAGAAATTCTGAGAAAAAAACAAACAGAAATCCTTGAAGGAAACAAGGAAATGAAGGAAACAATAAACCAAGTGAAAAACTCAATAGACAGCATAATTTAACAGAATAGATCACTTGGAAGACAGAACCTCAGACAATGAAGAAAAAATATTTAATCTTGAAAACAAAGTCGAACAAACAGAGAAGATGGTTAGGAATCATGAACGAAACCTCCAAGAAATATGGGACATCATGAAAAGACCAAATTTAAGAGTTATTGGGATTGAGGAAGGCACAGAGATACAAACCAAGGGTATGAATAATCTGGTCAATGAAATAATATCAGAAAATTTCCCAAATATGATGAATGAGATGGAAAATCAATTACAAGAGGCCTACAGGACACCAAATGCACAGAATTTCAACAGATCCACACCAAGGCACATTATAATGAAAATAACTAACATACAAAACAAAGATAGAATTTAAAAGGCTGTGAGAAAAAAGTATCAGGTTACCTACAGGGGGAAACCAATACGGATATCAGCAGATTCCTCAGCCCAGACCCTAAAAGCAAGAAGGGCCTGGAACAACATATTTCAAGCTCTGAAAGAAACGGATGCCAACCAAGAATCTTATACCCAGCAAAACTTACCTTCAGATTTGATGACGAAATAAAATCCTTCCATGATAAACAAAAACTTAAAGAATTCACAAAGAGAAAGCCTGCCCTACAGAACATTCTCAACAAAATATTCGAAGAGGAAGAAACAAAAAATAACAATCTCAGTCATCATGGGGAGGAATTACCCTAAAAAAAGAGTCCATTAAAGGAGAAAAAGTTAAGCTAAAAACACCAAAAAAGCTAAAATGACAGGAAATACAAGTCAGATCTCAATAATAACCCTGAATGTAAACGGCCTAAACTCATCAATCAAAAGACATAGACTGGCAGACTGGATTAAAAAGAAAGACCCAACAATATGCTGCCTTCAAGAGACTCATCTCATAGAAAAACATGCCCACAGACTAAAGGTGAAAGGTTGGGAAAAAGCATACCATGCACATGGACTGAGTAAAAAAGCTGGGGTTTCCATTCTCATTTCAGATAAAGCAGACTTCAAGCCAAAGTTAGTCAGAAGGGATAAAGAAGGACATTTCATACTGCTTAAAGGAAGCATAAATCAGCAAGACATAACAATCATAAATATTTATGCACCAAACAATGGTGCATCCATGTATGTCAATCAGATCCTTCTCAATTTCAAGAATCAAATAGACCAAAACACAATAATACTCAGAGTCTTTAACACTCCTCTCTCACCATTGGACAGATCCTCCAAGCAAAAATTGAACAAAGAAACCATAGTACTCAATGACAAAAACGCTAATTTGGACTTAACAGACATATATAGAATATTCCATCCATCAAAAAGCGAATACACTTTCTTCTCAGCAGCTCATGGCTCCTTCTCTAAAATAGACCATATGTTATGCCACAAAGCTACTCTTAGCAAATACAAAAACATAGAGATACTACCTTGTATACTATCAGATCATAATGGAATGAAATTAGATATCAATGATAAAGTTAAACACAGAAACTACTCCAAGACCTGGAGATTAAATAATATGCTATTGAATGATGCATGGATAACAGAAGACATTAGGGGGGAAATTAAAAGATTCTTAGAGGTCAATGAGAACAAAGATACAACATATCAAGTCTCTGGGATACTATGAAAGCAGTGTTAAGAGGAAAATTCACTGAATGGAGTGCAGTCAACAAAAGAATGAACAGTGAACAAATCATTGAGCTCATAATATAGCTCAAAGCCCTAGAAAAAGAGGAACAGATCATCACCAAAAGTAGTAGAAGACAGGAAATAATCAAAATCAGAGCTGAAACCAACAAAATTGAAACAAAAGAAACAATTCAAAAAATTGATGAAACAAAAAATTGGTTCTTTGAAAAAATAAACAATATTGATAAACCCTTAGCGACCCTAACGAAGAGAAGGAGAGAGAAACTCCAAATTACTAAAATTCGTGATGGAAATGGAAATATTACAACAGGCACAATTGAAATACAAAACATAATAAGAAGCTACTTTGAAAATTTATACTCCAACAAAATAGAAAACCTGGAAGACATCAACAGGTTCCTAGAGGCATATGAGCCACCCAAACTGAATCTGGAGGACATACACAACTTAAATAGATCAATTTCAAGCAATGAAATAGATGAAGTCATCAAAAGCCTACCAACAAAGAAAAGTCCAGGACCCGATGGATTCACAGCCGAGTTCTACAAGACCTTCAAAGAAGAGCTCATTCCAATACTCCTCAAAGTATTTCACGAAATAGAGGAGGAAGGAACCCTTCCCAACTCATTCTATGAAGCTAATATCACCCTGATACCAAAACCAGAGAAGGACACATCAAGGAAAGAAAATTTCAGACCCATATCTCTAATGAGCATAGATGCAAAAATTCTTAACAAAATTTTAGCGAATCGCATGCAAAAACATATTAAAAAGATAGTGCACCATGATCAAGTGGGTTTCATCCCGGGGATGCAAGGTTGGTTCAACGTCCAGAAATCAATAAATATAATTCACCACATCAACAGACTTAAAGTCAAGAACCACATGATTATTTCAATTTATGCAGAGAAAGCATTTGATAAAATACAGCACCCCTTCATGCTCAAAAAACACTAGAAAATATAGGGATAGTGGGGACATTCCTTAACATTGTAAAGGCTACCTATTCTAAGCCCACAGCTAACATCATTCTAAATGGAGGAAAATTGAAAGCATTCCCCCTGAGAACTGGAACAAGGCAGGGATGCTCTCTTTCACCACTGCTATTCAACATTGTTCTTGAAACTCTAGCCAGAGCAATTAGACAGACCAAAGAAATTAGAGGAATACGAATACGAAAAGAAGAGATCAAACTATCCCTATTTGCTGATGACATGATTCTCTA
>JAJEJO010054235.1:109780-167142 GCA_020662805.1 Glaucomys volans | reverse complement strand
GATGACATGATTCTCTATTTAGAAGACCCTAAGAATTCCACCAGAAAACTTCTGGAACTCATAAATGAATTCAGTAAAGTAGCAGGATATAAAGTTAATGCTCACAAATCGAATGCATTTTTATTCATATGTGATGCATCCTCTGAGAGAGAAATTAGGAAAACTACCCCATTCACATTAACCTCAAAAAATATAAAATACTTGGGAATCCATCTAACAAAAGAAGAGAAAGACCTCTACAATGAGAACTACAGAACACTAAAGAAAGAAGTTAAAGAGCATCTGAGAAGATGGAAAGATCTCCCATGTTCTTGGATAGGCAGAATTAATATTGTCAAAATGGCCATGCTTCCAAAAACGCTATACAAATTCAATGCAATTCCAATTAAAATCCCAATGACGGACCTCATAGAAATAGAGCAAGCAATCATGAAATTCATTTGGAGGAATAAGAGACCCAGAATTGCTAAAGCAATCCTTAGCAAGAAGAATCCTTAGCAGGGGGTTTCACAATACCAGACCTTCAACTATACTACAGAGCAATAGTAACAAAAACAGCATGGTATTGGTACCAAAATAGACAGGTAGATCAATGGTACAGAATAGAGGACACAGAGACAAACCCACATAAATACAGGTATCTCATACTTGACAAAGGAGGCAAAAACATGCAATGGAGAAAAGACAGCCTCTTCAACAAATGGTGCTGGGAAAACTGGAAATCCATATGCAGCAAAATGAAACTAAACCCCTATCTCTCACCCTGTACAAAACTCAACTCAAAGTGGATCAAGGACCTAGAAAATAGACCAGAGACTCTGCACCTAATAGAAGAGAAAATAGGTCCAAATCTTCATCATGTTGGCCTAGGACCAGATTTCCTTAACATGACTCCCAAAGCGCAAGAAATAAAAGCTGGAATCAATGATTGGGATAGAGTCAAACTAAAAAACTTTTTCTCAGCAAAGGAAACAATCAGCAATGTGAAGAGAGAGCCTTCAGAATGGGAGAAAATCTTTGCCACACACACTTCAGATAGAGCACTAATCTCCAGAATCTACCAAGTACTCAAAAATCTTTACACCAAGAACACTAATAACCCAATCAATGAATGGGCCAAGGAAATGAACAGACACTTTACAGAGGAAGCTCTACAAGCAATCAACAGATTTATGAAAAAATGTTCAACATCCCTTGTTATAAGAGAAATGCAAATCAAAACCCCAATTAGAATGTCTTTTATTAAGAACACAGGCAACAACAGGTGTTGGGGAGGATGTGGGGAAAACGGTACACTCATACATTGCTGGTGGGAGTGCAAGTTGGTGCAGCCACTCTGGAAAGCAGTGTGGAGATTCCTTAAAAACTTGGAATGGATCCACCATTTGACCCTGCTATCCCACTCCTTGGCCTATACCCAAACGACTTAAAATCAGATTGCTACAGCGATGCAGCCACATCAATGTTCATAGCTGCTCAATTCACAATAGCTAGATTATGGAATCAACCTAGATGCCCTTCAGTAGATGAATGGATAAAGAAACTGTGGTATATATACACAATGGAATATTAGCCATAAAGAAGAATAAAATTATGGCATTTGTAGGCAAATGGATGATGTTGGAGACTGTTATGCTAAGTGAGATCAGCCAATCCCCAAAATCCAAAGGCTGAATGGTCTCACTGATAAATGAATGATGATGCATAATGCGGGGGGAAAGGTGGCAAGAAGGGAGGAAGGATAGATAACAAAAAGGGAAGGGGGGGGTGGGGTCAGGGTGGGGGGGTAAAAATAATAACAGAAAGTGTTACAGATACCATTGCCCTGTGTACGTGCATGAACGCACAGATGGTGTGACTCTATGTTGTGTACAACCAGTGAAACAATAGCTGTACTCCATTTGTGTTCAGTGAATCAATAAGTAAATAAGGGGGAAAAAAAGGAAGAGATCACATTACAAAAACATGGGGAAAAAAAAGATGAAATGGAAAATCCAATAAAGAGTTTACAGGATCTCAGATGTACAAAATTATAGCAGACCCACACCAAGACACATTATAATGAGAATGACTAAAATACAGAATAAGGATAAAATCTTAAAGGACATGAGAGAAAAAAAAAAGAAGATTACATATGGGGTAAATCAATTCAGATGTCATCTGATTTCCCAGCCCAGACCCTCAAAGCTAGGAGATCATGGAACAACATATTTCAAGCTCTGAAAGAAAATGGATGCCAACCAAGAATTTTACATCCTGCAAAATTAAGTTTCAGATTTGAAGATAAAATAAAATCCTTGCATGATAAACAAATTTTAAAAGAATTTACAAATAGAAAGCCTGCATTACAGAGCATTCTCAAAAAAATATTCCTTGAAGATGAAATGAAACAAAAAGTGAAAAACAGCAAAGGGAAGAACTACACTAAAAGAACAGTTAATCAAAGGAGAAACTAATTCAATTAAAAACTAGAAATAAACCCAAATGACTGGGAATACAAATCGTATCTTAATAATAACCTTGAACATTAATGACCTAAACTCATCGATCAAAAGACATAGACTTGCAGATTGGATTAAAAAACAAGACCCAACAACATGCTTCAAGAGACTCACCTCATAGGCAAAGATATCCATGGACTAAAGATGAAAAGATGGAGAAAAACATATCATTCACATGGATTGTGTAAATTTTTGGTAACTGTGGGAAAAAAAGATGCTATGGAAATATATATATTCCTTGTGCATTTATCAGCAGAAATTTTCATTATGAAGTGTATTGCTATTGTTTGCCATGGAAAATGTAATTCTTATTTAGAAAAATTGAGAGGACACAGCACTTAAAGTAAATACATGATTTTTTAAAGTTTTATTTATTATTGCTAGTGTATTGTCTAAATTATGTGGGCTGGGTTTTTTTTCCTTTTGAAATGTCAAATCTTGAAATGAAATGTAAACATTTTGTGCTAAAAACAAAAAAATAAATGAAGGAACTAAGTTTACAAAAAAAAAAAAAAACCTTGTCATAACTGGTAGCAAGTAGTGTGACCCAGAACAGAGTCCCTCTTCTCTCCCTTCCTCAAATAGCCTCTAATGTACTTTCCATTCAAGCCCCTCCTTTTACTAAAAGGCAAATGGCTTGTACTGACAGTAGGGTGTTGTGATGGAGAAGGTATCTTTCAGCACCCTTCAAATCACACTCTTGGTACCCCCACCTGACAACACCCAGGTTCCACCCTGCTTTACAGGAAAATAGCCCAGAATAGAAGTACAGTCCACAGGCAAGGAGCCATGCAAGGAGCCAGACATGGAGGGGGATACCAAAGAGGAAAAGGAAGTTTACAGTGCAGTGATTTTTCTTTCTAGCATTATTGCTTTTTTATGCTTTGGATCTGGAATGCCCCCCAAAGGCTCTTAATTTGAAGACTTTGTCTATAGTGCCACAATGTCGAGAGCTGGGGCTTTGGGGAAATGATTAGATCATGAGGACTCTCACCTCATTGGTGGACTAATTCATGGATGGATACATAATTAAAAAGGACTATTGGGATGTGGTGCAGACTGCAGGCAGGTAGGACCTAGTTGAATGGAATTGGTCCTTGGGGGCATAACCCTGGGGACTATATCTGGTCCCTGACCCCTTTCTCTTTCCCTCTCTCTCTCTCTCTCTTTTTTTTTCTCTCTCTCTTCCCTCTTCCTGACTGCCACAAAGTGAGCAGCTTTGTTCCACTACTCCTTCCCTGCCATGATGTTCTGCTTCACCATAAGCCAACAGAGATGGGACCAGCTACTATGGACTGAAACCCCTAAAATCATGAGCCAAAATAAATCTTTCCTCCTTTAAGTTCTTTTTCTCAAGTATTTTGTCACAGTGATGAAAAGATGACTAACATTATGCCCATTGAGATAAGATTTAAAACCATGTCAACTAACAAGGCAAAGGCAAGTTCTAATGAGGGAAAATAGAAATATCAGAGGAAAAAGTAGTTCTTCCCAAGGAGTGGTGACCTTTGCAGTGTTCTTTTTCTGAGATGCCAGTTCTCCACAGTCCTAATCCCAGAGCCAGCACAAAGCATCACCCTTAGTAATGAGAGGACAGGTCCACTGATCCAACTGAACTGAGAGGCTGAAGAGAGGTGCCTGTCAGAGGTGAGTCTGGGAGGCAGGCTGTGAGGACACACAACCTGCACAAGCCCCTCTGACCACACACTGGCTGACTCATGACCTGACCGCTGAACAGTGCAGCCAAAGGCATTGGCACAGGTCAGATGTGACCTGGTCCTATGGGAACCCTCATAGGCTGACCACATGACCTTGGAGGAAGTGGAATAAAGTTCTCCACTGTGGTTTCTACACCACGGCTTCTCCTGGGGAACCTGTGGTAAGAAATATTGACACTTCTTGGGCACTGGGGATGTAGCTCATGGGTAGAGTTCTTGCCTAGTATGTGCGAGGCCCTAAGTTCAATCGCCAGAACCACAAAAAACAAATAGACTGACATATGTTAGGGAATGAAATATTCCTTCAACCCAGAAAACCTCTCCAAAAATAGAGAAATAAGCTTTACTATTAAATAGGCATTAAATCACAATATTGTTTATATTTGAATATCTTCAGCAATCTGCTAAGAGAGAGCAATGGAGCAACATATCATTTCAGAGAGCCAGGTACATCCTATTCTGCATGCATGTTCTCAAGATTAAGTAGTCCTCTAATAAGAAAACTTCACAGTACCATTTGTCACCAGCAGTTCATCCTTGATTGCTCACATGGCAACTTCAGGTGAGCTATTTGCTTTATCCAGAGAAAAAAGCAAACTCCTTCTATCTGTATGGCAAGAGTTGGTTCTGCAATTTGAAACAGGGTCCTATAGAAGTTAGGCTCTCCTTATAACCAGGCACTGCCTTCTTTAATTGTTACATTTCAAACAAAGGGAGTTCAGGCTCTTGAGAAAGACATTCCTGGCATCAAGCTGACAATGGCCTAAATGGTTTTCAAAAGGATATACAGCCATTTAAAGAGAAGAGAGAGTACTTAAAATTATAGGGTTCTAAGGGAAAAGGAGGGGAGGGGAATCTCTTCCCTTATTTCTTATTTTTTTTTTATTTTTTGCAGTGCTGGGGATTGAACCCAGGGCCTTATGCTTGCAAGGCAGGCACTCTACCAACTGAGCTACATCCCCAGCCCCTCGTTCCTTATTTTTGACAAGGAGAATTAAGCATCTTGTTTTTAATTTTCATGTCCTCCCACATCTCACTGCTAGGTATTCGGATTCTTAATACATGTTTTTAAAACTGTCCCTGAGATTCCAATAGTTCAGAGCACTGATTCTGCAGCCAGCATGAGCATCACAGTCGCTTGAGAGACTAAAATGCTTGTTCCTAGAACCTGAATGAACTATGTACAGAATCGGAATTTCTGAGACAGAGCTGGCAGTTGCATTAAGAGAAGCCCTTGGCCAGGGATGGGGGGCGGGGGGTCCTTCTCTCTGAGGTGGCTTTTAGCACTGCCTAAGCTAAAACACCAGTTTCCACAAGGAAACAGCTGCACACCTGGGGAGACATGAAGATTTTCTAAAGAACACACAATAAAAGTAGTTTAAAGGAATCATTTCCTAGATCTTTCAATTTCATTTCTATTCTTCCCAGAACGGATATGCCTAAGAGCACTACTAGTGGTCCTCTCTGCCACTTCTTTCTCTTCCTTCCTTTTGATAAAAAGGAAAGGCATAAAAAGGAGGGCTGGCTTTTCACTGTTGGCCCACATCCTCATCCCAATCCAATAGGGTCATTAAGAATTTGGACATTTTTAAAAAGAAAAAGAAGGGCATACCTCTTCACTACCATGAATTTTAAAACAATGCTTTCTTCCAGGCTGGCGTGGGGGCAGTGTGTGCAGTACAGACAATTCAAGAAGAAATAACTGTTAAGGGAGAGTCCTGGAGAAGCTAACAAAGAGAACATGGGCAAGGAGTCCCGAAGACAGCCTCCTTCACCTTGACAACAAACACATGACAAGGTCCCAACTATCTCAGAGTCTAGGAGTGAAACGATTGTTCAAGAGACAAATTTACTGTGTTTGATTTGGAGGGGAAAAATAAATTTAGATGTTTCCCGATGTAAACATCTATACTCTTTTTGACTGACTGCTCTGACAAAGAAGACTGTCTTCTAGCCTACAGAAAATAGCCAACGTTGCTAAAAAAAAATGTTAAATCTTCAACTCCTAGGTTTTGAAAAAAAAAATAATTAAAAGAACAAATCCAGCACGACAGGGATTATATTCTTTACAACTTATAAACCTTTGATAAAATTATTCTATACCAAATTAAACACATGCTAGGAGTTGTTTTATTTTAATGTTTAGAGAGTATGTTTTATTTTATTCATTTTTTTAGGTATGAGGGATTGAACCCAGGGGTGTTTTACCACTGAGGTACATTCCCAGCCCTTTTTATTATTTTTAATTCTGAGATAGGATCTCACTAAGTTGCTGAGGGCCTTACTAAGATGCTGAGGTTGACCTCCAATTTGTGATCCTCCTGCCTCAGCTTCCCAAGTTTCTGGAATTACAGGTGTGCACTACCATGCCTGGCATTAGACAAATATATTTTAAAAGCATAGCCAAAAAGGACTTAGAGGCAGCAGACCTTAGGAAAAAATTAGCCCCAAACAGAGCAATTCAGCTCACAAATGATAGAGACCCAAAGAACCAGATCCACAGCAGCACAGCAACAATAGCTCTTTATTTGTAGTGAAGGTAACAAGCTTTCATCTCCTCCTTATACCTTATATCAATGCTGTCCAGGTAAAGACCACTAGAAATGCACATGTTGTTGGATATTGGGTTTGCTGATTTCTTGCAGACAACTGTGGGGCATGTTTGTAAAAGAATGGAAAAAACTTTTAGGTGTTTTAAAATGTACTTGAGATTTTAGTCTTATTCAAGTTGTGTGAAAATAATAGATTAGAAGATTGCCATGGGAAACAGTTCATTACTCTTAGTATCCAAGAGAAGGAGGGACTGCCATGCCATAGGAAGAGAATATTCTGGTGCTGCGGGTGCAAGATAGAGCAGGGTTACTGGAAACGGCCTTTGTTGTGGTTCCCCCAGGAAAGAGGGGGCGAGGCAGGGTAAGAAGACTGACTAGGTTAGGACTGGTCCATTTGCATCACTTCAGGAAGCTCTGGGTTGTAGAGACAGCCTGCAGTTGTGTGATGCCTAGCTCTGAGTCAATTCGGGCAGAGGTTAGTGTCTCACAGTGCTAAGTGAGCAACAGATGGGCTGGTTCAGGGAAAGGCAAACTCTAGAGCATCATTTGCTAACTGGATCAGATTTTCCTAATCAGCAAGGCCTTAGATGTCAAAACATTAAATACAGAAACTAGATGTGTTTAATACCTTAGAATTCGACCTTTGTTAGAGAAGTTTGGAGACAGTTTAATGAAAGCAGGCTTTGCTCTGCACTGGATGTTGTCAGGAAGAAGGATGATTCTGTGATTAGGTACCATGTAATTTTTACCTGCCAGTCAGATGAAATATAAAGAAGCAAGATACTCAAATTAGTCTGAAAAAAAAAAAAAAAAGAAGAAAGAAAAGAAAAAAACAGCCATAAAAGGGAGATATTTGGTCACTGTTGTGGTTTGGATAATGTTTTTGTTTTGAATTTTTTTTTCACTTTTTGTTGTTTGATCCTTAGATATGATTATTAGTGGCTTTGCTTTTTTGTCCTTTGTCATGGTCACAGTGACCCTGTCTGATCTTGGTATCTGTGAAATTGTTTATGAGCAACCTAGTGCCAGGCCAGACTCTGGACATCACAGGCTTCTCCTCTCTTTCCGAATAATTCTACGAGGTAAGTACTACTAGCATCCTGTTTATCAAGTGTGGAAATAGGTTTAGATAGGCTAAGTCCATGACCAAGGTCACAGCCAAGAGGTGGTAAAGCCTGGGTTCTACTTCGTCCCTGCTGAGAACATTGTGAGACTGTGGTGGTTCCTTATGGGAAACTATAGGGTTGAAGACAGAGGAGAAACAATGTTGAGAAAAGGGAGAGGGGCTATGGAAGCAATTCAAAAGATTGTCACTACACTACAGGTGTGTTCAGGTGATTTGCTAAGTAATTCCACTGGTGCATTGTTTAGGGTGTTATTCTGATAATACAGATAGTTTTCCTTTTTTGGTGTTGAAGAATCAGATTCTAGGGATAAAGTAGAAACACTGAATCCAGGAAATCCCATCTGAGTAACTGGTAATGACCTTGATAACTTAAGTAGGAACTATTTGCCATGGGGGATCCAAGATTTAGGTTCCAAAAGGTTATAAATGATACTTGAAAGGAACAATTCCTGTTAAAATAAACTGCTTTCATAGAGGCAACTTATTTGCAACTATGGCATGATTTTTTTAACTGAATTGATTAATTCATAGAATTATTTTAGGAGATGACTAAACTGCCATCTAGCCAGCCCAAGATTTATTTCTACCTGTTATGGTTTGAATATGAGGTGTCTCCCCAAAGCTTCTATGTTAACACAGGAATATTCAGGGCAAAATGATTAGGATATGAGAGCTGAAACCTATTTAATCCATCCTAGTTTGAATGGACTGACTAGGTGGTAACTGTAGGCAGGGGGAACATGGCTGGAAAGGGTGGATCACTCAGGGAATTTCCTGGGTCTTCCAAACAGGCCCTTCCTGTCTTTCACCCTTTCTCTGCTTCCTAATCCCTCCAAAACCAGAGCAGCTTTCCTCTGCTGGGTCCTTCTTGCCTCACCTTGGTTCCAGCAATGAAGTTGGCTGCCTATGGACTGAACCTCTGAAACTATGAGCCAAAATAAATGTTTCCTCCTCTAGGTTGTTCTTGTTAGGTATTTCGGTCACAGCACCACAAAACAGATTAACACCCTAAGCATGTTGTTCTCAAACAAGAAAATGGGAAGTTCCCTGAGTTTCTTGAACCTTGTTATTCAGCAGAACACTGAAAGGACTTTATTAAATTTTTAAAAGGATACAAAGAACTCATATGGAAGCAATTGTATGCGCAGGGTATTACTTTGCTAATACCATGAAGATGTGGAAAAATTAACTTCATGTCAAAATGAAGTATTTCTTATAAAATAGAAATCTTCAACTTTGTGATTATTATATGTATTTGGATTTAGCATATTAAACTCAAAGCAACACGTTAAGACAAAATGGATATTTGTGCAATGTAGTACACAAATCTGAGTACACAGACGTTCCAATAGTATGTAAATATTTATATATCATGTTTACTTTAGTAGTTTTATGTTATATAGATCTAATGTGAAATAGGCGAGGAAGAAATTACTTCATGTTTGAAAAAATGCTAGGAAAAATTTAGAAGAATTCAGTATTTAATAAAAATGCCAAAGCTATTAATCTATGAGCTATATTATCCCAAGAGATCAAAAAGATCCATGAAATTAAGCAAAAGTTTCTATTAAGTAGCAAATTGGGTATTAGAGTTATTTGTCAGTACTAAAAACTGAACATTAAATACAAAGAAACAAATGGAACAGGTTCAGATGGGCAACTATTTCCTATCAAAAGCCCTAGTTCTTTTTAGTAATGCTTGGGACTACTGATAAATTTAAGTCTAACAATAGAAAATTTAGGTGTATACACACACATATTCAACTCCAAACCACAAGAAGGGTTATTGTAAAAGTCTAAGTTTTAGTAACACAACTGTAATGGTTAATTTGAATTGTCAACTTGATATGCCAATGATTAAAAGGCTTGTGTCCATAAGGGCATATCTAGGAATGATTGGAATGTGGGATAGTGAACTGGAGACCCTCCCTAAGCATGGGCAGCACCACCCAATAGAATGGTGGCTTGGATGGAATAAAAGTTGGAAGAATAAGGAAGCAGATGCAGATGCAAGTTCAACTCTTCTTGAACGGGATTGCTGCTTTGATCTTCTGCGGATATCAGACTCTCCCTTCACTCTTCCAAAGCGGATTCTGCCAGTGATTCTCCAGGTAGTTTCCAGAAGCCTTGGTCTCAGACTAGGGTTGCACTGTTGATCCTTCTTGTTCTGGGACTTCCACCTCTTGAACTGCACAGCTGCTATTCTTCCAGCTCTCCAGCCTGCAGATGGCCACTGTGGACTATCCAGTTTCTGGTCATGTAAGCCAATCTAATAAATCCCCTTTTTATAATCATACTTCCTATTGATTCTGTTTCTCTAGAGAACCCTGACTAATCCAAAAACAAGAAGAAAATGATTATAACTATTTATCTGTCCTCTAAGAATCAAGAGCTTTACAAATAACCATAACAATTTAAAGGCTCCATCCCTCTAACGTGATCACAAAGCTATCAATGTTTTTGATGTTTAATACAGTCTAACAAAGACAATTGTAATCACCACTATATTGTTACCACAACCTAGAGAAGGGGAAAGTTGTAATGTGACTTTTTTCACTGAATGCAGTAGCAACATCTGACATTATTTCAAGAAGTTCAGTGAAGAACAAGAAAATGCCTACATAGGATTCACAATTTTTGTAAAAGCAGTGTTGTTGAGGAATAGTTGGCATATAGAGAACATTTAAAAGGTATCATTTGATAGATTTGGGCTTCTATATACTCATGAAAGCATCACAACCATCAAGACAATAAACACACCCATGCTCCATGAAGTTCCCATCCACATTGCATATATCAGTAATTCATTCCTTTTCATTGCTAAGTAGCATTTCATTTAGGGAATACCACAATGTGTTTATGCACTCTCATGGGACGGACATTGGGTTGTTAGTAGTTGGAGACTTACAAATAAAAATACTATGATTATTCATGTAAAAATATAAGTAAAAACATCTGCCTTCATTTATCATAGGGAAAAGAACTAGGCGTGGGATGACTAAGTCATAAGGTAGAGATGTATTTAACTTTTTAGGAACCATCTTACATTCCACTGCGGTATATGAGTTCAAGTTCCTCCACATCCTTGCCAAGTCTTGGTACATGGATCTTTTCAATAATGGTCATGTTAATAGTTGGGTAGTAGTTACCTCTTTATGGTGCTAGTTTATATTTCCTTAGTGACTGATGATATTAAGATCATTTCATGTGCTTATCTGTCATCCTTATATAATCTTTGCTTAACTATTTGAATTTTTTGGCCGTTTTTAATTTCTCTTTTTTTTTTGGTACTGGGGGTTGAACGCAGGGGCACTCGACCACTGAGCCACATCCCCAGCCCTGTTTTGTATTTTATTTAGAGACAGGGTCTCACTGAGTTGCTTAGGGCCCTGCTAAGTTGCTGAGGCTGGCTTTGAACTTGCGATCCTCCTGCCTCAGCCTCCCAGGTGCTGGGATTACAGGCGTGCGCCACCAAGCCCGGCTTCTCATTGAGTTTTTGAGATTTTTTTGTCTATTCCCATTAAGTCCTTCATCAGATATGCAAATATTTGCAAATTTTTTCCATTATCTTTTCATTCTCTTAACAGTGTCTCCAGAAATTAAGAAATTCTTAATTTTGATGAATTTATCAATTTGTTCTTTTATGGATCATGTATTTGCTATTATACCTAAGAGTTCTGCCTAGGGATCACAGAAAATTCATGTTCCCTAACATCATGTATTGCATTTAAGTCTACAAGCCATTCTGCTGGTATTCTGCCTTGCAAATTCATTTACCTTGTCTTGCCAAAACTCCCACCTCCACTTTCAATTCTAAGACCCTCAGACACTGCCTGTGTTCCTCTTTCCTTTCTTCAGCCCCCAAAATTTCTCCAGCTAGTAATTTGGACCCATTTTAGGACTTAACTCCATCTACCTGTACTTAGTTACCTGGTGTTTGCTACCATGAGTTCCAAAATCTCATATATTTTGTCCAGTTTTTCAATTGTTTCAAGCAGGAAGGTAAATCTACCCCCTGTTGTTCTATCCTAACCATAAGCAAAAGTCTTGTGAACTCTTGGACTTAAGCAAAATTGTCTATCTTTAGTAGTGGATCAGCAACGGTTGCCACCTCTAGTTAGACTGTCATCCCATTTCTCTAAATATTGTATCCAATGCATTTGACAAACAACCTGTGATAATTATGGATATTTCTGTACTGTTGAAATTAGCTGACACAAAAACAGGTATTTAAAAAAAAAATATTTCAGGGCTAGGAGTGTAGCTCAGTGGTAGAGTCCTTTCTGGCATCTGCAAATCCCTGGGTTTGATTCCCAGTAGCACAGAGCGGGGGAAAAAAAAAATTCTATTTGCCTTTTCATGACGGTGCTTTTCTTTACTACAACTCTTCAAAGTTAATGATTTAAAACACACATACCACTTAGACCCTGAGATGGGCAGTGAGCCTCACACAGCCTTTTATGTTTCTCATGGAGGCTGAGCCCTAGCAGTCTCTGAATTGACTAGGAATATTACTTAATTTAGGGTCATTCCAACATAAAACTAAATATAATGTCATCAAAACTTTCTTAAGTTCTAGTGTTCTCTACCTTGAATTATATAATATGTACTTGACAATATCAGCAATATCAATGTAAGTCAAAATTTCAAAATTTCAATTACATTATTGGTCTAACCATGGTAATAAAAGAGACCATGTTATTTGGAAAGAGGGAAGATGAAAAAAAAAACGAAACAAAAAAGGGGATAATCACCATGGTGCCAGAAAATCCACGCTACTGTCTAGAGACCATGTTCAGTGATGAGAGATCTCTTGAGGGAATCAGGCAGAGATTTCCACATCTTGGTGTGTGGAAGCCTCCCTCATGCAGGTGCAGCCTGTTTTCAGGTATTTCCTGAGGGCTCTTTGCTTATTTGATGTTCCTTAGTTTAATTTTCCATTTTCCTTTTGACTACTAGATTCCTGGCACCAGCTAGGCTCTGTCAAGAGAAAAAGTTTCATCCCTAGTGAGAGATTTCTTAATATTTATAATAAACACCTCTTTAAGCTCCATACTCCACCTACCAACCCAGCTTCTCTCCATTTCTCCAGCCCTGGAGGATCCCGAGTCCTTCGTAGCAGGCACTGTGCCACCAGCATGTTCCACACTTGCATTCTCCAAGGCTGAGAGGAAAATAAGTATCTATCAAATGCATCTTTTATCAACCTTGTCAATCCTCAGATCTTGAAACATTTAAGCATGAATGAGTTTTTGTTCCCAAAGGAGGACTCAAACATACCTTTTACAGGCCTCTTTGATCAAAGCAGTTGATTGTGACCTTATTTTCTTTTAAGTGACATATCAGGTCCTTTCTTAACATTGGAGGCAAAGGAAAAGGAATCAAAGGGCTGAAACTGGGCCCCTCCTTAAGGGGAAGCTGCCTTGGCTCCAGGCAAGCCTGCATTTCTCATGTTGGATTCTGCCTGGGCAGGGGGCTGCCTGTGTTCTCTCCCAGAGCCAAAGACCAGCTGGTGCAGCTGCCCAGTGTTGTCTGTCAGTCACTGGCACTGAGCACAAAGGATACTGCAGCCACTTCTCCTGGGGCAGGTTGACTTTCTGCCTCTGGCTGACACCTACTTCCCCTGCTGCACTTTCTCCTTCCCATTGTATGTAAACTAGGAGACAAAACTAAGGTTTTCTTTCTGCATTTAGCAAAAATTGAGCTAGCCCTGTATCTTTTCTATTTATAGAAAACCATATTTAGTATCTGTGACCTTGTCATTTTATTTATGCAAACATATTATCTTAATGGATATTTTTATCTTCAGTATTTTACCTCGACATTACTAGAATGGAAGATAAGGAAGAATGATAACTATCCCAGCACATTTCTTATTCTTAATAAACAGTAAATAAACTGAAGATACATTTATAGTATCTACCTTCCCCAGAAGGGGCAACAGACAAGCTACAAAGTTTCTCCAATTCCTGCACTGACATCCTCATTAGATGTTTTACACACAGAGAACTAAATGTCAGGTTTCCTGCAAGTGCAAGTCACCCTAGAACATAAATAAGTCTTACCACTGTCAGTCATATTTTCCTTCTTTTTCCTTCCATGATTATTCCTTGCAGTCAGCCAAACTAGGCATAGGGTTAGCCACGGTGTCTTAGGTGAAGAGTCACCAAGAAAGGCCCATGAGAGATGTCTATACTGGACCTGGAGACTTGCATGATGAGGTTGGGGTGTTGCCATTGTGGCCTAAGCCTGGGAGTCAAGTAAACTACAAATAATCTTCATTTAGGACACGGACACCTTCACATAGTTTTAACCCTATGGAGCAAGAGTGAGCAGTTTAAAAAAAGAAAGGAGGGTGAGAGGAAAAAAGGGAGGGAAAAGGGGAAAGGAGACAGGAGATGCAGAGAAAGAGAAGGAGAAGGAAGAGAGAAGGGGGATGGGGAGAGATGGGGAGGTAGAGAAAGAGATGAGACTCTTCTGGCCAAAAGGATAGACAAAATTTGTTACTTTGGATGGAAGAGGGCTTCAGGCATCTCTCAGAGCCTATTAACCTATTAACTCTTAGTTTTATTTATGAATGTATAGGTGTTTCTACAGTATCTCAGTAAGTCGTAAATAAATAGTAACCATAACCATCCTTCAACTTGGGTTCTATTCTGGGAAAGTGAGAAAATTTGGAGACAACCTCAGGGGCTCCTCCATATAAATATTCAGGGTCCATAAGTGAAAAACATTTTTAGATTAGAAGCATATTTTACTTTTTTTTTTTTTTTTTTCGTGGTGCTGGGGATTGAACCCAGGGCCTTGTGCATGCAAAGCAAGCACTCCACCAATTGAGCTATGTTCCCAGCCCTAAAAGTGTATTTTAAAAATTGAGAGCAGAACAAAAAAATAATACAACTAAAGTAATTTTAATAGTTGAGCATAAATAAAAGTCAAGAAAACTACATTAAAGTTTCTAATAAAGATATAAAAGGAATAGGGAAAGAATACCATGCCATACCAATACCATAGTAATCTAAACCAAAACTGATAAAGGAAGCCTGATCAATAGCCCTTTGAAGCTGAGTATAGTGGTGTATGCCTGTAATCCCAGTGACTTGGGAGGTTGAGGCAGGAGGATCACAAATCGAGGGTAGCTTCAGAAACTTAGTGAGGCCCTAAGCAACTTAATGAGACCCTGTCTCAAAATAAAACTTTAAAACAAGGGGCTGGGGATGTAGCTCAGTGGCAAAGAGCTAGATTCCAACCCTATTACAAAAAAAAAAAAAAAAAAAAGGGCCCTTTGATCTCATTTATAGCCAAGTGCCAAAAAAGTTATTATTCAGTATTTATTGAATAATTTTTAATTTTTACCCATAATAAAATTATTTTTTCCTTTAAAAGGAAAAAAAAGAACTTGAGCTAAGAATATAAGAATGGAAAAAAAAATCAGAGGTTTGAAAAAGGAGGGATGAAAGAAAGGAAGGGTGAGTGGGAGAGAGGAAAAGGCCAGGAGGAGAAGAGGTGCACCTGCTATGGAGCTAGGAGGAAAAAAAGATGAGCATCATACCTCATGGCAAAAACAAATCTAAAACAAACCTAAGGTGCTAGTCAACATGGCAGAATATATTCCTAATCAAACCAAAGCTAAAAAAGAAGGGGACAAAGAGGAAGAGGAAAGGCACACCATTTGACTCTCCAGACATGCAGGGTTGCCTTCCTTTGTGATACTTCCTGCTGCATGTCTGCTTTAGATCCTGGCTCTAAATCTTCCACTCTGTGACCTACAGTAAGTGACTTAACATTTCCAAAAGACTTCAGCTACTTTAGCTGTAGAACAGAGATGGTAATGCGTATTACACAGAGCTATGGTGAGGATTAGAAGAAATAATGAATGAAAAATGTTTACACAGTCCTAGCAATATGCGGAAATCTTGGCAAATACTAGTGATTATTTTATTATTAAACACCCCATCCACACATCCAGGCCTGTAGCTGCCATTCATAACAGAAAGTTGTACTGGCATTTAGTTTTTGATATATTTAGCCAGATATATCTTGCTGTGTCAGAAATGAATTCTACCCTTCAGTGCCCCAGGCAGCCACCAGCAATCAGTAAGAGACAGGCTGGCCTCACTTGCTGTTCAATGAAAACTTGCCTTGATTTCTTTAGGACAAATCATATATCACATATTACTCTGCAGAACTATTTTTAGGAACTGCTGAGGAATAATAATAACTACTAGCCAACATTGGTGCCATCAACTGAGAGGCTACCAAAGATATTGTCCCCTGGACTGGGGCTGGGGCTCAGAGGTAGAGCACTTGCCTAGTGCATGTGAGGCCCTGGGTTTGATCCTCAGCACCACATAAAAGAATAAATAAATAATATAAAGGGATTATGCCCATCTACAGCAAAACAACAAAAAGAATTTTTAAAAAAGATACTGTCCCCATCTAATAAGTGCAGAGAATCAGTATTTTAAACTACCCTCAGCCCTCATTTTAGGTTCTTCTGCCTCTTGCCTTGCGGACTTAGCTGTCAAATGTGTCAAAAGGGCCACAGACAACCTAGGATACACATTAGAATCAACTGGAGATCTTTTAAAAACATGATGCCCAGACCCCCCCACTCCTGGTTGACTGTGATGGGTAAAAACACTAGCGCTTTCTATTATCAACAATGAGTTAAACAACAAAACTAAGAGTTCATAGGTCTTGAGAGAATGCCCAAGGCCTCTAAACCTGTGAGACAAAGCACTAAATTTCACAATTCTTTGAGCCAGAGATTTCTCTCTTTTCCCTTCATCCCTCCCTTTTTTCTTTTCTTCCTTTTCCTCTCCCTCCCTCTTTCCCTTCCTTCTCATTAAGTTTTTCATTGTTGTCTTCATTAAAATAGACAATAGAACGACTGTCTTTGCCCAGTGAATGAAGAATTTATAGCTCAGACAACTGGCTCACTGCAATGGACTCTGGTTGCTTCATCAACACCTCTTCTCTTAGCAACTGTTCTTTCAGATGCATACCCTCCACCTCCAGTCTACCCCCACTGACCATCCCCATGTCTAAGGCTGGAGCACTTGGATCAGACCTAAAATAATCCAGAGACCCTGCTGGAGTTCACAGGAAGACAAGTAGCCCAGCACAGGTAGATGTAGCCCAAGGAGAAAAGCTTTTTCACTTCTGAGCACCCTTCTGGAAGCAGCCCTCACTCCACCATGAGAATAGCTCTGGGAGTTGCTGGAAGCTCCCCTGCCACATAAGGAATAATCCCAGAGAAAGAGAAATGAGGGATGCAAAGAATCAGTCTTTCATGACAATCCTGAAAGGTGGGTCACAAAATTAAGTCAGTCTGGAAATTTACTGCATTTCTGGAAATGAAGTACATCAGTAAATTACCTTAATGTTTAATGAGTTTGAAATGGGTTTTCTATTACTTGCAACCACATGCATCCTAGAGAGCTACTGAACATTTTATAAGGGAAGGAATTTATATTTTAAATTGAATTACATATGAAAAATCTGTTAGAATGTTATAAATGACATTCAATTTTTAATACTTCTTTTTGTCATATTTAGTACTACCACAGTACTAAGGATGCTATTGTCCTTCAGGTTGTTTTTGTAAGAAACGTGACAAGCTATGTAAGTCAGCTATCATACTGTAATTATAGGAAATGGCTTTGTATTCTATAGCTGCTATTCTAAAGAAGGCAATTAGTATGGCATTAATGAATAAGGAAGAAACATCAGGCAAAACATATGGTAAAACAACATATATAATAGCACAATGGTTTTATTGATGGCAGAAGAAAAAAATTTCTTCCTTTCACTTGTAAAAGTTATTTGCTGCATTTATTTCAGTACTTTTCCCCATTCTTTATAGGTTGGAGTTTCTCCCCCTAAAAATCTGCTTCCTCTTTCTTCAAATAAAAATATCCACCATGGTTGCATCTTACTCTGAAGGGAAAGTAGATGGTTTATCAACAGGTTTTGACCAAGATGTTTCATTCAAGGGCTCCTTTCTTCACAAAGACTCTATTTAAAAAAGAAATGAAGAAAGTGAAATTGAATCCTTAAATTAACTTTTCCATATTTTGTCAAGACACATTTCTTCTGAAACTTATTTGTATATGTGAAGTGTTTGTATAAATATCAACAGATCTCAAGAAGAATAAGATGGGTACTACTGTTTAATTTGTAAATTTCATCTCTATAAAGAAAATTTACAGAGAAAAGAGCAGAAGTTTTAAAACTGATTTTTTTCTGTTAGAAAGTGTTGAAGGGCATCTTGGCACTGTTAGATTCTTTATTGCTAGTATGTTGTTTTCAGGAATCTGAATTAACTGAATAGTTTTTAAGGAAGGAAGACCTGAAAATTGCAGTCTGCCAATGAAGAGCTACTCAATCCTACCTGCCTCCACTTTTTCTTTAATACCTCTGAACTGCTTTTGGCATGTCACCTCCCCTTGGGTAGTACATACCTTTGTTAGGTAAAACTGTATTTGAAAACACAAAAATAGGTGTTGACAACAAAAATACATGGTGACAGACTTGTTTGTTACCATCCTATCTATTCAACTTCATGCATGAAAGATTGCTTGGGCAGTGACTGGCACGGCTACACACAAACAGTTCCAAAGTCTTCTGAAATAGTCTCTGGACTAGAAACACAGCTGTGAGCATTATTATCCTCACATGATGCCACTCTGGTTGAAATGGCAGGGTTCTATAACAGCTGTCTTCAAAGTGATCATTTCCCTGACCTGATCTGAAAAATTTGCCAAAGGAATGATAGGATCATCAAATAAAGAAACATTTTAAGAATACTTCTATTACATGCTAAATGGTATTAAAAACTAGACCTTTGACTTGAGAATCCTTAGTTTTTTGATAGGCACAGATTTTGGTAAGATAAGGAGATCCTGGAACCAAACCCTCTTGGATACTGAGGATAACTGTATTTTATATGTACAATAATAACTGTCATAGCATTGTGGGTAAAAGCACTGAAAACAATGTGCACGCCCGCAATCTGACTAGTCCACAGGGCACTTGGTGAAATAAATTCTAACAATGGGCATCTGTTAAAAGGAATAAGAAAAACCATGATGTACCAATATAAAGGAGAAAAAACGCCCACAAGGTTTATATTGTGTATATAATAGTCCACTTGTGTAAAAAAACAAAACACAAAGCAAAACAAACAAAAAAACCACACACCCACACAGATACCTCCATAATCCAGTATATACAATCTTTCTATATGTTTGTAAAAACATCTCA
This sequence comes from Glaucomys volans, assembly GCA_020662805.1. Taxonomy (NCBI): domain Eukaryota; kingdom Metazoa; phylum Chordata; class Mammalia; order Rodentia; family Sciuridae; genus Glaucomys; species Glaucomys volans. The sequence goes on along the minus strand of JAJEJO010054235.1, from coordinate 147,977 downwards.
GTTCAGACTAACTGCATCTCAAGGGCTAAAAGACCACCAATGGTTTGAAAAACAGTGAGTCACCTGTGGAAAATAGAATAAGGATTATAGCCTTAGCTGTGGAGAGCAGTGACTTGGACCATGGTCTTTGACTGCCTCAGAGCTGTGGCTGTGCTTTGCCCTGGGAATATTCTGTGCAAAGGTACAGGACAAGATTTCCCAGGAACTATGGCAGGGCCTTGTCTGAGGAAGTTCACTACAAATATGCAGAGTGTTTCATGCAAAGGCATGGAACAGTAACAGTCTTGACCTCAAGCTCAGACACCAGCTGCCAGGGATAGAGAATTCTGAGCATAAAAGATAACCACAATATCTTGTCCTTCAAGCCTGCCTGCTTTGGAAAAACTTTTCCACAGATAACCTTTTGATGATAAAACTTATGTAGTAAATATGCTGTGCTAGCTCTGGGTCACTGTTCCCCCATCAGAGCTTGGTGTCCCACCTGGGCCCAGCTTTCTCTTTGTAAATGTTTGTGTGTATTTCTTAATCCCCCATTGCCCCTCCCTGGTGTTTAGAGTTTGGCTGTGTGGGTTGCTGTGTGGGTAGTTGAAATGAGGAATTGACAACAATTTATAAAATGTTCTATGGGCTTGCAATTGAGAAGACTGAATAAAAAAGAGATAGTAAGGTTCAAAATAGTCCAAAAGCTGTCATGGGAAAACTGATCATTTTTAAAAAGTTCAAAATTATAGCATAACTAAAAAAAAAAAAAGGGGGGGGGACTGTTACCAATGATGGCAGAAGTATTTCCTCCCAAAAGCATAGTAAGAAATATGGTCTTTGTTCAGCAGTATGCAATGCCTTGGATTGGTACAATAATTTCCTGTTTTATTGGTTTTTTGTTGTTGTTGTTGTTTGTCTTTCTCTCCCTTCCTACTGAAGATGACTTTCAAATAGTAACTATTTTGGACACACTAGTATGAAAGCTTCTAGATCAACAGCATATGATCCCCAAATTACATTTTAATAAATAATTTTGTTTTCTCCATGAACTTCCTGAATATATACAATGAAATCTTTCCTCTTTGATTACCTAGTTTTCTGTGCTTTCAAAATTAATTTATTTCACAGACTGTTATTACTTTTGACAAAAGAAGAGAGGAGGTACAGAGAAAAAAGGGGATTAGAAATAACACGTGGGGAAGTTTGTGGAAAAGAAGTACATAACTATGGTATAATCTCAAATACTTTATAACAATTGTTTTAAGGAGCTGTATTTTTCTATGCATATTATTACAAAATATCAGTAATTAGACTTACATATTCAACATCAATTACACCTTTCTTTATATGGAAACAACTTCACAGTGTCAACTTTTTTTACCTTCTCTTATTAGTTCCGAGCCCGGGGAGGTTGATAAAACTGCTGGGTTGGCCGAGTGGATCGTCTTGGCTGGCCGTCACCTCCTCTACGGAACTCGAGAGTTTGGTCGTAGATGCCTTCTTCTTCCTGTTTGCAAAGAGTAATGATTCAACATGTTCAAAATAGCTCCAACTCTCCTAAGTCAAATGTATTTTATGGCCCCCATTTTAATGTACCCTCTCAAACTGCCCTGGGATTTACATCTGTCAACTTGACAACAGAGGAAAGCAAGGGGAAGAAAAACAAAAGGTAGGGAAGTTGTTAAAATTTGTTTGGTGCTTGGTTAAAAAAGAATGTAATTGGTAAGAATAGAATCAAATCTAATTTCAGAAAAGGTAACTCTTTCCAAATAATCACATGATTTTCTTATCAAATGACTAGAACCAATGTGGTGAAAACAAGATCTAATATCATAACAATTTTCTTGAATATCTGGACTTCTAAGTATTTTCACATATTTATCATGGAAAGGATTCTTGGTAAGATATGGAAAAATGGTTGAAGAGCTAGAGAACATTCAGCAACTGTCTGTCCTCATAGAATGAAATCTCCAGCATCATTAAGAACCTTACAGCTAGAGACAGAGAGAAATAAATAAATTGGAAAATGGAGGTATAAAATGTATATATAAAGAAAGTTTCATGCAAGATAGAGAGATCACTACAGTAAAATTCAGATTATTCTCACATTCTTTTTTACTGATCTATTAAAGCAATAATAGCGTGGGGAAATTAGGATAAGCAGATTAAACAGAAGAGAGAGTATAGTTAATTGTGATATTTGAAAAAGACTTAGAAGCAACAAAATATAGCCAAGACACATTGGTTTCTTACTGAGTGCTGTCACCTTGTAATTTTAGTGTTCTTGAATTAATCCAGCTAGAAATATGTAGCCTATTAGAGACAGAAAAACTGGCTCTCAATTTTGCTTATGGAAGAAAGAACATTTATTAAGTGGAGTTTAAATTCCAACTGAATTGCCAGAGCACAAAAATTTGTATGATTTTGGAAATTTATTCTTTCTTCCACCTCCTCTCTGTTATCTCTGCATCTTCTTTTCCTAAAGACTGGTTTTCCTTTGCTTTTCTTAATGATATGAGAAATTTTTGGAAATACTGAGTTCTATTCTTTAAATTTTTACAGATCCGACTGTTGTAATTATACAGTCTTTTGCTGGAAAACAAAATAAGAAAATTTGATCAAATATTATTATTTATCAAGGATATTCAATATTCAGCATGAACATAACTCTCATTGTTAGGCATCCTCCACAGGATTCTTAGCACAGAACCATCATGTTCACTTTATATAAAGGATATTGAAGTCCAGGAACGCTTTCTAACTTTCTAACACTTCTAAGACAAATTTTGGTTTTGAATTTGAACACTGCGACTTATTTAAGTCTCGGTTTGGATACAAAAGAAATAAACCAACAGACAAAAATTAATGATCATCCTTGAAGACCTATCATCTGAGAAATAAGATCATCTGGCAATGAATCAGTTGAATCTAATTCAACAGCCACCTTTTAGAGACAAAATTCCAGATGAGCTCTCTTTTTTCTATACCCCTTTCATTAACAATCTGAAAGTAGTTAGAATGCCAGATATTTTATTTGTAAATTAGCAAAGCAACTAAAATGCAGGAAGAAAAACATGAAAGTAGGGAAAAACAGAGTAATTATGACTATTGTCACTATTCTGAATAATTGCCAAATATTATAGTTAAATTTGAAAAGGAGCTATTTAATTTTATGACAAATGACATTTAAAGCTTTGCATAGTAACTGAAAAGGATAATAATGGATTTGGTATTATAGAAAATGAATTTCAGGAATTAGAATGGAATGTTATTTTTCTCCACACCCAGCTGCAGATCCAGCTGAAACCATCTAAAAATCTGTACTTTACCAATAAAATACACTGCTAGAGGTAGGATATTGCATTGGCTGAGTGAGCTGGGTTTATATAATAAAAATGGTATTACTATTTGAAAAGATAAAAAATACAAAAATCCCTGTGATATCAGCATAAATGAGGTGGTATTTTGAAACAAAATAGAAATGAGTGCAAAAATGAAGCACACAACTTTATTAATAAAACACATGACAGATAATTGTGTCCTTCCTACATATCAGCTTCAGTCTCTCATTAGTGCACATAGTGTCTAGAATGGAGACACAGACAAACTACATGTTTCCCATTAATGAATGAGGTGTGTATAGAAGTTCATTGTAAATCAGTCACTTGGAACCTGGAATGTATTTCAGTAGAAGGTATGAAACACAATAATAGTCAGGTTCTCTGTACCACAAATATTCAGGTGAAGTGCAGCTAAGCATCCAAACAAGTATTCTACTCTGGGCAGGGGGTGTAGCTCAACAGTAGAGAGCTTCCTAGTGCACACACGGTCCTGAGCTTGATATCCAGCCCCACTAGAAAATGAACAACAACAAATCCAAACAAATATTCTTCTTGGAGCAGTGTTCTCATTTCATAGGTACTTTGTCACTCAGGGGACATTAAATCTAAATGGAGTTTTTACTGCATCTAAAAACAGAGAACAGTGATACTGTTAAACATCTTAAAATGCATAGGATGGCCTACATCACAAAGAATTATCCAGAACTAATATCAAGAGTGCTGAGGCTGACAAACCCTGGGTTAGGCAAATAAAGCTTCCTATTCCTAGGTAAGTGCCAGGATGGCCTAAAAAAGAACTCTAAAATTTAGGAAGTTTAGGTTTTCACCCCAACCCCAACATACACTTTTTTTTTTCTTTTAACATTTTGTTTTTGAACATTTCATTTTCTGCCTCTGCTTCTAAGTCCTAAATGTCTTCCCAACTCTCTATGGAACTTTTTAGGGGTAGGGAGATCTATTTGCTAATACTGTTTTCCCTTGCTCTAACTACATGTTCTTATTTACTTAACCTAATGAATCAACTTATTGTAGATTACCATTTCAACATTTTCTCATAGTCACAACTGTGAGGAGACAATGATAGATTATCTGGCAGGAGCAGAGAGTGGTGATGGCAATTCTCTTCATTAAAATAAACTTAGAAAATTAATGTCAATTTATTTACTTATTTGCATTACTGGGGACTGAACCCAGCGTATCATACATGCTGGGCAAGCACTGTAACACTGAGCTTCATCCAGCCCTTTTTATTTTATATTTTGAGGCAGGATTTCACCAAGTTGCCAAGGCTAGCCCTGAATTTGTGATCCTCCTGCCTCCACTTCCCCAGTTGCTGAGATTACAGGCATGTGCCACTGAGTCTGGCAATACCTGCCCTTTAATAGCTATTTCATTTAGATTTCAATAAAATATCTTCTAGTTTATTCTTTTTAACAAATTGTGTAGTAATGATAAAACATAAGCCAGTGGATGAACTTCAATGTACTCTCAATAACCATCCTTGAAATTTAGGATGTTTTGAACAATTAACTATTAATAAGTACATGTCTCCTTTAGCAATTCACATATGAACTTCTTACTCTATGAATTTCAAGGCTACATTTTGCCTTGCTAGCTGTAGTTTATGGAACTTTAACTACTTGCAATATAAAACCTAAGCAATCACCGTAAAGACAAATCTTTCCCCAAACATTACTCAATGTACTCCAGAAGGAATTAAATATTTTTAAATGAACTATTCTTAAATTATATCAATATTCAGTCATATTAGAGTAGCTGAAATTGAAAGTTGAATCCAGATCTGCTCTTATTTTCTGTGAAGATCATGCATAACTTCTGTGCCTGTGAGAGCTGTATATTATCAACACTGAACCTTCATTTACCAATTGCCTTTGCTTAAGTATCTACCACTTCAATATTTATTGTTCTACCACAAAATAATCCAAGTCCTTGGTAGCCTAGAACCACAGATTGTAAGACAAAAGAGTTTGTAAAGAATAGTTGGTTTGACTAAGAAGTTATTTGTTCAAGTAATTAGTGCCACAACCTGAGCTAGAATGCAGGTCTGATTCATAGCCATGGCTGCTGGTCGCTATGCTCCTGAATAGTCAAAGTGAGGAACACAGATATTAATTTCAGGACTGGAAGGGGAACTGGTGATAATCTAATGGAACAGATTTATATCATCATCATTATTATTATTAATTTTGAGGTAAACGCAGCATGTTTTTCAAATTAAATTTTATGTAGAATACCAATGTAAGAGAGATGGGCTCAGATTAAAGTAAGCATCTTCCCATGTATGAGTAGTGTAGTCCAAGTTTTGTAATCCTCAACGCACAAATGCTAAAAACTCAACCTAGTCCAACCTTTGCTATACAATGGGAACCAACTGGGTAAAGTACTTGAATGACGCAAGAAAGTGAGCTAGTTAAAGAAACGGAATTGGAATGCAGGACTCCAATTCTGAGTTCAGAGCCCTTTCCCTTTTGCCTTTGGTCACAAAGAAAATCAGTACTCTATCCTTGACTTGCATAAATTGTCTGATAATAAAAGCTCGACTAAGTGGGAAAAAAAATCTTAGACTTCATTAACATGAAAAAGCTATTATACAAGCAAATATAGTAAAATTTATATGACCAATTGTCTTAGTTTTTGAAGTTTGAGTAAAACAAAATTTCACTTAGAAGAAAATATAGTGGGGAATTATAGTCTCCTTTTTCCCTACAGCAGCTCTAAGATCACCTTTTTTTATGTACTACATCTCTCAATATTTTATTTAAACCAAAGCATTTTATGGCAGAAATGAAAAAAAAAAAAAAAAAAAACAAGAAGGAAAACACTAATTTAAGACAAAAGAAAAATCAGATGCAAATCTAAATAGCAAACAACTCTTCCAAAAATGCATGGCTAATATAATGATTTCATTCTGGTGTGGGAGGACTTAGGGACATTTCACTAAGTTTCTGATCTTTTTAAAATCCGTATTTTCAAAAGTTATACTAAAATTAAATCAAAATTCTTGATTCTATTAGGGTTAAAAAATCATATGAAAACCTAGCTCAAGTGTTTTATTCTGTTCTTACTAAAAACACAATCTGAATAGACAACTAAACTTTAACATGGAAGGAAAAGTTATATTTTTAAATGAACAAATAGAGTAACGTTTTTCCTACAAGTAAGTTTTTTTAAAAACCCTTTGATACAAAGCAAACAAGCTACTTTTGGGAGGTTAGGCACTTAAGAAAATTCAGCTAAGTATCAAAAGGTTGCATCCATATTTTAATTAGAAGAATAAAGTATACATTTCAGAGTTAAGTGGCCATGCTTCAATAAGACCCCTAGAATGTACAATCTAAAGTTCTTTGCATTGCATCACACAGTGTATATTTACATTTCTTGATTCAAAGACTTTTTCTTATTTTTAATAGCCTAATTTTCTATGATCAATTTTATTTACTTAAAATTTTTTAATCTTATCAACAAATATAATGGGCAAATAGCAGTCATATGAATTTAAGGGGTAAACTTGATGTTTTGATACTGTGAAATGATCACAAACTAATTAACATATCCATCATCTCCCATGGATACCATTTTCTGTTTTTTGTTTTACCCTCTTTTCTGAGGTGAGAACACTTAAGTTCTATCCTTTAAGCGAATTTCAAGTACATAATACAGTACTGTCAACTGTTGTCACAGAGCTCTTGAACTCATTCATCTTGCATATGAAACTTTATACCCTTGGAACAACATCTCCCCATTTCTCCCAACTCTTGCTCCTGGTTACCACCATCCTATTCCCCGTTTCTGTGGATTTGACTTTTTTAGAAGATTTTTATGTACTGCAGATTTTTAGATTCTGCATGTGATCATGCAGTATTTGTTTTATTTTACTTAGCATAATGTCCTTAAGGTTCTATGATCAATTCTGAATAAATGGATTGCTTAAGCCCTGAAGGTAGGGTAAATAGCATTTAATGGTCATCTCTTTGTTGACATCCTATAGTGCAGTCCAAAGAATTAATGTATTACTTGTCAAAATGTGTACCTCTCTAAACACACTGCCTGTCTTAGCTAAGGTTAAACAGATTACCATTCCTGAAGTTAGCATATTCCTACTCTAAAAGACATTAATCTGTTGGGAGATTTCCTGGAGAGATACTATATTATGGTACTGGCATTTAAGAGCTCTTTCATTTTAGAGTCTACCACTACCTAAGCATTTAACTATACTTCCCTATATCTCAATTTTTTTCAAATAGGAAATAGTCAGGACTTCAGAGATTTACTAGGAGAATTTTATGAGAAAATAAAAAAAGTTTAGCAGATAAGCCCCTTATGTTGGTTATTATTTAAATTAAATAACTTGAGGTTAATAAAATATACATTCCTCCTTCACTAAAACTAAGCAGATTCACAGATTTTGCTGAAAATCAGAAACTTAGCTCCCTGTTAACAGTATTCCTCAAATTACTTTGTACAGATAAGAAAGTGAAGAGGTCTTTGGAGAAAATCAAGGGCCAATGCAAGAAAAAAGGTTCTTACCACCTGTCATTTTTTTTTTAATTTCTTCAGAGATTCAAAAACTGCACACAAAAACTAATAATTTCACATCATAATTCAGTCTGTTGTTACTGTTGTTTTTGTTTTGGGGGGAAGTCAATCTTTTATTTCCTTTTTAATTACAGCAAAAAGATCAAACAGAACAAAAAAGGGAGGAAACTAGCAGAGGAACAAGACTGAAAATGACCAATAGAAAGCTACAGATACTATTTGCATAAAATCTGAATATTTAAAGGGGAAATTAAAAAATAAACAGAATCTCTTTAAACATCTCACCTTCGATCTGTGCACTTGAAATTTAAGTAAATGCCATATAAAGGAGCAAGATAAAAACAAGATATAAAAAGTAGAAGAAAAGCAATAATGATTAATAATGGAAAATATACATACACCTATCTATGTCTATTGATGTTTTAAAGTTTATGTCTGTAACTTATGTATGTAAAAGCAATGGCATCCTCAAATATGCTAGTTGAGCAACTATATATTAAAATATTTATGGTTAAGATAGATGAGCACTAATTACAGGTATTTAACTGTTTCACTTGTAATTTATATCATTTTTACATCTTGAATTGGCTAATATAACTTAAGATGAGTTAACTAAATTCTTTCACTGAAAGTAATAATTACTATAACATAATACCAGACTGACTTTGACTCTAAAGTCAACTGGATGCATTTTATCTCACTGACCAACTGAGATAGACAGATGTGGAATGTCACAGTGGCCTGAAATACAGACATAAGAAACTGAATTAGAAGAAAAATCTTCAAGTCAAATTGATAAAATACAAACCAGATGCTTTTAAAAAGTACTAAGGGTTGGAATGCAGAGGAAAAATTTGGGACAAAATGCTTCATATACTTATTTAAAAAAACTACAATACCAAATGATATAGAAATAAATTATTTGTGGTATTTTTAATCCTTTATTGAGGATTAAGAAAATAAGACAGGAGAAGAATGAAAAATTCAAACCTTAAAGTAAGTAGAGCCCCAACATAATAAACACCATTATCACATTTAATTTCCAATTTATGTCCACCTATACCAATAATTTTGTGCTTGTATAACAAACTATAGTTACCTTTAGTGAAGCATAAAGAAAACATATGTTTCAAGCACCTTTATTAATTGTCAAGTCAGCTAATGAAGTTTCCATTTTAGGTACCCCTAGGGGTCACTGATGTGATCTTCTCTGCAGTACAAGATTCCTCTGCTGCCCCCTTGAAATAACTCTGGTGAAGTTAGCTCTAGCTTCCTTGGGCAGTCAATTCCACTTCTCTGTATTCTTCACTATAAAGTATAAACCTGCATTTCTGAAACTTCTCTTTACATTTTCCAGTTGAGTCTGCTTCCTCTACCATATAAAAGATTTTAAGTTATTTATGGACAAATATACTCACTTTTGTTAATGTATTAATAAGAACCATTTGTCAAATGCCTTTATTTCCAGAATGTACATCATTTTGATCATATCATCTTTATATATACAGTTTACTATTTACTATTCCACATAATCTAGAACTCAGAATAATATTTGAAGTATGGCCTGACTAGAACATAATAGTAACACATATTTCTCATGAGGAAGGTACTGTCCTAGGCAATATATAAATCTATTAGGCAACTGGTTTAATGTTTATATCAGTTGCTTGATCAGTATTCATTCATACTGTGCTTACCATTAAGCGAAATTCCTATAACCTACTACTCCCAGGTCCATTTCATTATATATTTGCAGATAACTATTTTTTTCAACTTACATACAAAGTCCTAAATTTAAGTGTTGTTGAAGTCTGTGCACTAAGGAAAGATATTTGATACAGTAAAATCACTAGCATAGTCTGAATAACTAACATTATGTCAAATATTTCTCACAAGTTATTTAGATGATTTATTAGTCTTTATTTTTGTATAGTGAATAGAGGATTATCATCTAAAAGGGTACCATCCAGATAGGTAGTTAAAAGTACCTTAATCTTGGAACTATTTTCTAGTGAAATTTAGAAGGTGATAAGAGTGTCTCAGTATAAGATTTAACAATAATAGCAAGGGAATAGTAGATTAAAAGGCCTAGGTTGGTTTATTTTCTACCCTTTGTAAAATAGTTTCTAGCCCCTTGAGAAATATCAGCTGATACTTCTACATACATCTTCAATTTTGAGAAGATAGATTAAAAGAAATAGCTGAAAGGTACCTTATCAGAGCAACCTATCACATATCAAGGAACAAGTTACTGTTCGGTATATCATTTCATTAAACTCACACAAAAATTCTCAGGTAGGTTGTTTCATTTACTTCCATTGATAGGTAAAGGGAAGGATCAGGCTCTATGGTGTTAGCCAGTGCTAAGCCTAAACATCAGTTCTGAAACCTAGCTCAAAGATTTTAGGCAAGTTACTTAATATCTCTGAACCTTATTTATAGTTTTCCTGGTGTATAAAATGAGGATTCCATAGGGATCCTCTAGATACTAAATCAGTTAATGTGTAACAAGGGATATACCTGGTGTCTGACACACAAGAAGTATTTCAAATGGTAACCTTGTTTAACAGAAGGAACTTCAGTCTTCACATTCTCAGCCATTTATACTATTTTACCTCATTAAGTTCACAGAGAAGTAATATCTCATTACTATCTAAATATACAGATTTCACTCAGTATGTTTAAACTTATGGATTTCCCCCTCTATTTCATAGTGTTCAGTATGTGAAAAGTTAACTTCCTTTTTTTTAAAAAAATATTTTTTCCAAGTTAGGGAATCCTTAACAATCATTTTAGATGACTAAAGAAAAAAAAGGTATCATAGAGATTTTCTCCAAGAATAGTAAAGGATATGAACTTATTTCCATCATGTGTTAGTTCTCTATTTTAAAAATACACAAAATAAATCTTCTGAACTAGAAGAAAGGGAGAGTGAGCTATCAGAGATGAAGTCTATATTGTATTGCAGTTTTTTAGAGTGAGGCTTAACAATAAGTCAAAAAGACAAATTCATGATTTTCTAAGGGTTTATAAACTTCTTTCTTCAGAGTATAAAATGTATACTATAGTCAAATTTCACTTTCATTGTTTCTCAAGAAAGTCATGACAGTCTTTTAAAAACTAAACTGAAGTAAGGAGGAAAAGTTTGTCTATGGTTAAACACCAATTTATGCAAACCCCAGTCTTGACAAGACTCCCCTGTTAATGTCAAACAGCTGGTACACACTGATTGTAGGATTGGCAGAAAAGCCTTGTGCCAGAGCTAAAACTGAAGTTGTTGATATACGAAGGCTATTACAAGCCATAGAATTTCAAAAGCATGGAATAAAATGGTTTCCATAATGAAAAAACAATTAGAAATCTTTATAATTTTACAGTCAATACCATTAGCTTAAAGGAGCATGGTTCTATCATTTTGTGAAAAAAATAGTTTATTTTAAAAAGATTTGTGGATTTGATATTAGATATTTTGAGTCAATATGAAATTTCATTTTATTAGTAACATTCAAGCAGAAAAGAAAATTTTAACAGAAAAAAGGAAAAGAAATTTAGCTTGAAGAAAAGGAGGGTATGAGGAAGCAGCTAGGGTTTCCTTCCAAGATAAGTAATTTAGGATGGATACACAAGTCCTAATTTCAAATAGTAGCTGCTTCTGCAATTCAGGGTCAGAAAATATCACTTTTAGGAGGTGAACAATAAGCTAGGTTGTTCCTTCCACAGTCTTAGAGGAAAACTAAAGAAATGGAACTAACATTGATTCAGAAACCACATGCCCAGTATTTCAATCATATGGTGACCTAAAAACATTTATTGAGCAGTTTCTGTGTTCCTCACAACTACCATGAGGTTACATGTTTCTACAGCTATTTTTCAAAGGACAAAATGTAACTGAGGTTAAAAAAGATTACATCTGCCTAGGTTATGCAGCACTTACGCCCTCTCCACATATCACAGTGGATGCAGAGGCTAAAGGATGAAATAAGATTGATTATGAAAAACTCTTATAAAGTTTATATAAATAAATATCAAGTGCTTTCCATTTAACATTTTAAATAATAATGAAACTAATGAATTAGGGTAAATACAGAGTATAGAGCTAATTTCTGGTACAAAAACTTAAGTGTTTAATAAAGTGAGGTATTAGTATTAGTCCCCAAACATAAATTTCTATTCTTTAGAAATTTCTTTAGAAATTCTTTATAATGCCAGATGCAACATAGTTTTTCTTCTATTGGTTTGAGTCCATCTATTTGACCATTTTATCCAGTGAGTTATAGAGGCAAAGAACCTAGAACACAATGCCAAACTTGCTCTCATATGGCACTTTATACTTACAAAATGATTTTACAATCTATTGGTATTCATGCTCATTTTTCTTACAGTGAAGAAAGGAAGCTACAGGCATTTTTTTTAAACTGAGACAAATCCTACCAGCTTATCAAATACAGTAATCACCTTTATGAAACTCATCCTCATTAAAATTTTTCTTTCCCTTGTTATCTATAGACATAAACATTATCTTTTCCAAGAACATGACTACTTAAGAAAGAAAGTATAGTAAAGCAGTAAAATTCACCAAATATTCTAAACACATTCTTGACATTAACTGTTGTTCATTCCAATACATTTATCCTCAGAAACTTGGATGAATACAAATTAACGGTTTTGTACACTTAGCAAGTTCCTACATTTACCTGACAAATTGTCACTAAAATACTTTAAAAATAAGGATGCTCATCAATTTCATAAATCCCCTAGTAATGTTTCTGTTTTTAAAGAGTATTATAACATTCATGGCATGAACTGTGAGACAGGTTATTTTTCTAAACTCTCTCTAGTTTTAGAGATTGTAAGTAGTCTAGGTTCTTTTTAGAAAGGTTCTTTTTAGAAACTTTACCAATATTTTGGAAAGGTAGCAATTAGAGATTAAACGCCTATGATGGAGCTGTGTCCTCCAATGACACAAGATTACTCCAAGTAGTTTACAAATTTACTTTTTGATCATAAAAACATCTGTTCTTAATAAGATTATGTAGCTTTCTATTTGGATTCTGTTTTATAGTTCCATAGCTAGTGGTGGACAACACTTTATATTGTCACACAAAAAATCTGATGAGCACTAAAATTTTTTTCTCATATAAAAGTGTTCCATGATAGGAAAATCTTTCTCCATAAGTGTTGATAATAGATGGATAGGTCAATGGATTAGGTTAAACCTCATGAAATTAAACAGTAGCTTAATAAAACAATTTCCTACTTATTTTCTTACTTTCTTTACTGAGATAAATCCCCCAAAGGACCAATTTAGTAAATATCACAAATTTTTAAACACTGGCATCTTTCACATGTGTGTGCATGAGTGTATGCACACGTACCCACACAGTGTATCTTGCATTGCTCAGGTAACTGAATAACATTTTCATCTATTGAATATATTCATATCTGGCATAAAGATGAGCTCAAGATGGCCTGAAACTTTGTTAACATTCCTGGGATTATATTAACTTTACTACCAAGAGCCTAAAACCTGCTTCACAGGGCATTTTCCAATACTGAATTTTGCTGATGTCTATGGGTCACAATATTATTACTAGGTAGACATTCAAACATCAAGTTCCTAATGAGACCCTCTATTGAAAATTAGTAATGTGGTTATTAGCTTGTGCTTAATAAATACAGAAGGGTTATCTCATTTGCCCATCAAATAAATTCCTTATGTTACTAAAAGCTAGAAACAGAATGAACTGTCACAAAATAATTCTTGTTCATTTTACTTGCTTTTGCTTTTTTAAATAAAAATTATAGAAAGTTTATAAAACTGAATTTATATCCACAGAGTTTTATTACTTAAAAACAACTACAATGTTGAATATATTCTCATTTAAGACTATGAATTGTTTTCATTCAATTATAAAGACTTCCAATATAATGATCTCTTATGATAACTGTATAATATTTCAGATAGATGATACTTTATCATTCTCTTACTGTTGGACATTTAGGTCAATTCTAGTTTTTTATTATTATGAAAATGTTGTAGTAATAATCTCCTAGCAAATAGCTTTTTCCCTTTCCTACTTCAGGGGGAGATACTAACAACAGTAGGACTACTGGTTTCAAATTGATGAACACTTTTAAGTCTTGGGAAAAAAGAAAAAAATCAAAAGGATCATACCAATTTATACTGTCATTAGTAAAGTATAAGAGCACCCATATTACTGCATCTCTGCCAGCATGAGTGTACCATTTACTTTTTCCCCATTAACTATAATTCTAAAATTAATTGTTTTAAGGTATAGTTTATTACTTCCAGAAATCAGTATTTCTCTTTAATTTTTAGTCAAAAAAGATGACACTGCTACTTCAGCAAGAAACCATACTGAGCATAAGTCAATGGTTTGAGGCTAAAAAAAATAAAACCCTTAATAAAATTAATCATGACATGAGTAATTGTTATTGTGCCACACAGTAATTAGGCATTAATATGGCAAGCAGTTTCTGTAAGTGGCTGTTAATCACTATTATTTATAGATAGCCAGACTAAGCATTCTTAGATGGGGTGGGGTTGGAGGGAAGGGGATAGACCAAAGAGAGCTACAGGCTCTTCTTAAGTCCTCATAAGGATTCCCTGATTTGAAGTCAGCGGTCATCCAGAAGGCAAATTCTACTGCTACCTCAGAAACATGCATCCTCTGTAAACTGAGCACTTTCTAAAGACAGCACTGTAAATTAAGTTTGGCTGAAGGTGGGACAGCACTTACTTTACTGAGATGAGAGCATGTCAGATATTACTCAAACAGATGGCCATCAAGCTCCTTATCTCTTCTACAATTATTCATCAAGTTAAGAATCTAGATTTCTAGTGAGACCTTAGAAGAACTTTAAATTCTGAACTATTTCCATCTCCTTTCCCACAGAGAAAATGAGAAGAACTAGAGGCACATTTATGTTCTAGTTTCCCAGTCAACCTTACTAACAAATAACAGGAAGAAGCTAGGAAACAGGACTTTAAGGACTTCCTCTGCCAGAATCTTTCTTCCCAACATTGACTGAATTTTCATGCACTAGAAATGCACTCTTTGATGTTTCTAAGCACAAAATTCTGGGAAGATTAGAGAAAGGTGACAGAGTAGGAAGGGTAAGGAGGGGTAACAGCAAACCACATAGTATAGTAAAGATTTATCAACCTGGTTTTAAATTCTTAGAGTACTTAACTCTGAAACATGCAGAGCATAGGAATAACAGTTCTCATATGTGGAGGAAATAAGAAGAAAAAGGAGTTAAATCAGCTTGGACTGCCTTACAAATGCAAAGTTGAAAACACTAGACTACAAAAGAAAAGGGGAGGAAGCCAAGCCTATAATAAAAATCAATATTTCTATAGACGTCAAGAAGTTACAAATCACATTTACCTAGATGATATTACTTAATCCTCACAATAACCTGCACTGAAACTGAGACCCAGAGATGTTAAGTAACTTACCCAAAGTCACACAGGTAGTAAGTGGCAGAGCCGGGACTCGAACCCAGGTCTTCTGATTCCTCCTGTGCATCTCCAGCTCCCCTGGAGCTGAAGCAGGGGCAAAAAGGGAGGTGGAAGTAATTTGCCCAAGACCAGCCTTACCCTCTCCCCTTCTTTCAAAGGCCAAGCAGAGCAAACATTTAACTCTCTCAGTGACCCTTTTCACCAAATTCTTTTAGGATAAAGCACACAAAAATCTGGCAATGTTTCTCAGCCTTGGGTTCACAAATGGCAATAAGTAGCAAATGACATTAGAAGTTATTTTTGGCTATGCTTTGCCATTTATGTGCAATTCACTGGGATATGAAAGTATAGAAATCAAAGTATAGAAATTCTCATTTCAGAAAGTAAAAATTTTTAATAATTATTATTTAAATAAGTTTGCTTACAATTTTTGTTCGGCAGCTTCAGTTAAACTTTTAAATTACACTATTATAAAAATTATGTTGCAGAGTGTTGAAGACCAGACATCCACTGACCTGTAACCTACTGTGTGGCTACTTTTTTACCTGTCTTAATCATTTTCCTTCAATGATTATTGTCCGTAAAACATTTATAATTATTAGAATGGAAAAAAATTCACATAGTTTTTTTCATAACCAACTTTTGAGTATTTTCAACAAGTACCAATGTGTACCATCTTCTTAAGATATAAATCTTATGTTCTGTTCTAAATTATGACTATAATACTTTTAATGTAGACTTTCTTAGTTTTCTATAAGAAAAGTTAGACTTTCCAGGCTTTAGTCTATAGACTAATTCCTTAATTTTTCTTAAAGGAATTATGTGTTTTAATTTCTCATCCTATTATACTTTAACAAGTTTTAAAAACATTTAGTGAAAAAATCTATTTCCTTTACTAATTTTCTAAAAATACAAGGATACAATTCAAATGAACTATGACCAACTTATCAATTGTAGATGTTTTTATAATAAGCCTCAATACACTTCAGCCTCTAAAATTGTTTCCATTTCTGAGAACTACCACCAGTAGGGTCAAGTACAAAGTAAGCAGTTATACCAGCCAAGGCATACAAATCAACCAGGATATCAAGGTATTTGTGAGATTTAAAGGATACTCTAACTATTCTTCACTTAGTACCAGTCCTATCTGGACTGCAGTACATCCAACAATAGTTAAAATTAATTTGACACCTTTAAGACGACTAAGGTGGCAAACATTCACAAAACAAAATAAAGAAGATGAAAAGGAACAGTGTGGATAAGGAGTGAGAGAAATGTGGAATTTAAAAAAAAAGGAAATAAAGGTTCTCTTTAAAAAAGGAAATAAAGGGTCACTTAGAAAACATTAGAAATTTAAAGTAAGAATTTATCTGTCTATCCATCTATCTTTGGTACAAAAAGAAATCAAAGAATACTTGATAAAAATATATGTATATATATTTTCAGGCCTGACATGTTTAAATACAATCAAGGTGATCACCAGGACTACATCAATTATCCAATAAATAATTAAATAATTACCATCCTCCTTCCACTGTTTCAGCTACCAGTGTAGTTCATGGACTAACTTTAAAATTCAGGTGCCATCAACCTCTAAAAAAGAAGGTACTTATAGCATCCATCTACTTATTATTCACATAATTCCTTGGTATTCCTACTAGTTAATATTCAACAGAAAATTCTGCCTATAAGTGCCTAAAAGAGGATGTTTCTTGAAATAAGAATATTTTTTCCTCCACACATCTCAAGTGAGCTCTGGCAGTAGATCCAAGATTATCAGTTAATCTGATTTAACAAATGATATCAGGAAAATAAAAACAGGAGATCTAGAGCAGTTAGAAGAATTTGTTTTCCAGGAGGCTTTGAATAACAAGCTTTTAAATATATAAAACAATAATATAAAAAAAGGCCTCAGACAAGACTGGTGCATTATTAGAAAAATAATACAAATGTCAACACAAAGCAAAAATTTTGGTATTTTAGGAATCCTCTTCTCCATTTAAGAATGGATTTAACAAACCAAATGGAATTAACTTACTTTGACACTTTTTTGGACTTAGTAGTCAATGCCAGCTTCAAGCAAAACAGGAGGTTGGGGGAAAGGGTTTTAGATTTTACCTTAGATTAGGTTACTGGAGAATAACAAATACAAAAATCCAAAGAAATGATGAAATACCTTACTGATGGAACACGTAAACATCATGTGTGTTATCAGGTGAGAATTACAGGAAAAGACAGCAATATTATGAAAGCTACAAAAGGCATTTTCACCAATGGCAATTTCTTAATGTTATACAAAAGAATTCCAGAATTGGATAAAATAAAATTAAAAGATCAGCGTGTTGTGTATAATTACATGTATAATACAATATTTTATGAAACTAAATCCTATTAAAACAGCAGAAAGACAAAAGGGACATAAAATTTCAGAAATAAATTTTGTCCTCTATTCACAGAAAGTAAAAAGTCTTGAACTGTTGTTTGAGGAGAAGTTGCTTTGTATACATTTAGTCTTCATTTATGACAAAAACACATTACACGAGGTTTGGAAAATGTTTAACATTATATCTTAGAGATAAATCTTCACCCATCTTTAGATGGGAAATTTGAAACTAGCAAGTTAAGAAAACAGTTAACATGTTTTCCACGTACCTCACACAGACTTTGTGGAGTGGGGTTGCATGAGCAAATAAGGCTTTGAAGCACTATATATTACCTGTCTCTTGGAGATTTAAAGTGCTTATTAACTTGTTAGTGACTCAAAAAATTCCTAAAATCAAAAAATATATTTTTTTTTTAACTCAGCATTTTCCAAATTCGTTTAACTATAAAACAGAACTCATGTTCTTAGAATACTTTAGACAACTAGATGGATGAGGCATGAAGAAATATATACACCACAAAAAATGATTTAAGTATTCTTATGATGCTCTAAGCTGCTAAATTAAAAATCTCTTCATTATGTTCACTCTTAATAATTATTATGAGGTTTTTTTTTTTTTTTTTTTTTAAAGCACATAAAATGTACTCACTGTTGCAGTACTTCCTTTCCCTTCTGAATGGAGCTCTCAGCCACTAAGGGACTTATTTCAAGCCAAGGTGTAAAACTCTTGCCAGTAGTTCCCAAGCTTAATGGAACAGGAAGTTCTACAATACCAAAGTATTTCTCACAAGGAGATAGATCAACTCGGCATTTTTTACTACAAGTTTAACAGTAAAACCTAATGTACATGATTCTAGAATAAACAGCATAGATCTAGTAAAGTTCAGGAAATTAGAATGAGTAGGAAAAGTACTGCATGTGTACAAAAAGATAACAGAAGTTAAAAAAAGACAATTAAAAAAACAAAAGGATATAATGTTTAAGAAACAGAATGAAAACTGAGAGAAATGACTAATAAAACAAGATGATAAAAGTATACAGAGAAAGAGCATTAAGTAGAGATACACAGATTATTGTGTAAGCTTAAAAAGAGAATGGATGAGTAACTGATAACTAACTCATTATGGTATGCAATCAAATATGCATCTTAAGTCCACTTTTAGTCCATCATCGTGGAGATGCACCATCACCAACTACAAGAGGAAGAATCATACTGAAGGAGATCCCACTGAAAGGGAATGGTCTATGGTTCAATAAACAACACTATTTTACTGGTATTCTAGATGCAGATGATAAAGGCTCAGAAATTCATCAGAAACTAAAAGAGAATTGTGTTTTCTTTTAATTTAAGAAGGATGCCTTTTAAGATTTAAAAAACCTTTAAAATATACTGACATTCATCCTGTCAAGGCACATGCCCAATATAAGACTGACATCTTTGGGAACACAGAAATAAACCGAAATATCCTTCAGATTGATTTATTTTGTTACTTTTCCCCTGTGCCATGAGTATATTAGCAAGTCCTGCATATAGCTGCAAAGTCAATGGAGTTGGAAAGTATAGCTTTAAAAGTCCTTTTAAGTTAAATAAATGAAAAGACAAAATTTATATTCAGAAATGAACAACCCTGGGTCTACTGAATCAATGATGTACAAGGAGAAAATAACTGCACCTGACAATTCCAACCCTTTTCAGCTATGACTCTCACCCATGAAAGCCCATTATAATTACTTTAAAGGAAAAAAATCAAAATTATATAATATTCAGTATAAAGGTAAAGCATCATGAATTTACTTCTTAATTAACCAACACAACAAACATATTCACAAGCCCATGTCGTTAATAAAAGGGAGACTTAGGTGTTAAAAGATTAATGTAATATCTCATAGTATTGTAATTCATGCGTTTAACAAAAGAATGCTATCAATTTTTCAAATAATTATGCTAACCTGACAGAGAATATTACTAACATTAAGTAATTTGAGTCTTGTTTTATAAACTCTAAATTTAGAAACCCAAAGAATATTATTAAAATAACTTTAAAAAGAAAAATATCATGTCTTAGGTAATATCCTGCCATGTTATTTTATTTTGGGAGTTACTTTGCTTCAGGAAGGAAAAAAAAAAAATATATATATATATACACACACACATATACATATATATAAAATCTGTACTTTTATTTATCAATGAAGAAAAATCAGATTACCCAGAAACCATTTGAAGAAGTTTTTACATACAGTTTGAAAAGATTACAATATATTATATCAAAATTTAATCATACTTTTGTACAGGTTCTTAATATAGTATATTATTTTTAGTATTAATTTAAATGATGAAATTAAGTATTTATTTTGAATAGTATAGCTACATTAAAATTGAATCCCAAGATTTTCTAATATTCCATTAGGTTTAGCTGTTATAATCTGAATTTAATTTCAAGGATTAGAAATGAATAATTTTAAAGTAACATACTTAAACAAATGGAGTATATTTATGAATAAATCATCTCCCTCTCTATGCCAGCAGCTTTTCTATCTCTATAAAGTGCTTTTATATAATTGACAATCTACTGTAGGAACTGAAAAAGGCTGAGTAATAGAAGAAGAAATAAAACACATCTAATACAAGGAAGTATTGTTAGGCTTCCAATATTAAAAGGAATCCTAACAAAACTACACAGTGAACTGGGGCACAGCTCAGTGGTAGAGAATGTGCTTACTAGCATGTGCAAGGCCCTGGGTTCAATCCCCAACACCATAAATAAATAAATGCTGACATAGTCAAATTCCACAGACTATACTTTGAAAATTATCTTCTTAAATGTGTTAAACTAACCATGTATTTTGCTTTTGATTTACTCAGTATTTACCTTGCAAAAGAAAATAGGTATTGCCCATTTCCCAAAAATGTATACTAGAAGCAAACATTCTGCAGTATTTCAATGACTTTAACCAAATTATGTGTTTACTAGCAAAAATATAATTATGATAGATTATTTTTACTAATGTTAAGAATTTATTGGCAAGAATAAAAACACTTTCTGAACTGGATCAACTGGGTATTTGCACGTTTTATTAAATACTAATTGGCAGAAACTCACTGTTAAATAATTCTGATCTTCCTTTTTTTTGGAACCAGGGACTGAACTCAGGGACACTCGGCCACTGAGCCACATCCTCAGCCCTATTTTGTATTTTATTTAGAGACAGGGTCTCACTGAGTTGCTTAGGGCCTCGCTAAGTTGCTGAGGCTGGCTTTGAACTCACGTTCCTCCTGACACAGCCTCCCAAGTCACTTGGATTACAGGCGTGCGCCACCAAGTCTGGCTCTGATCTTCCTTTGAAATTAATATTTTATATAACAACTGTCTTTAATATCCACTATAATCTTCGATATCAAAATCAAACTACTTATAGCCCAATTTTATCATTAAGTCACTAGAATTGTTAATAGGACCTGTTTTAATATATTTAGGCTTTGTTTTAAATTTTTAAAATTATATAACCCAATTCTTCATCTTCCTTCTCATTTAAATAGGTTAGGTTGTTTTTTTTTTCTGTTCTTTCTTTTTAACCATTTTATTAGTATAAGAATAATTCATAGACTTTTATGAACATTATTTGAATTTAAAAACGTGATTTTCAGATGTGCTTTCCACGATGTGATTATTAAAACAACAAAAACTATGTGCAGTTACTTCAAAACTAAAACTTGAGATTGATAGTTCTTTTCTTAAGTATGCTAAGTTGGAAAATATATACATTGCAATTACTAAAAAAGCAGAATTCAATTCTTCTAAAAACACATTTTATTTTTTTAAATAGGTAAAATAAAGTGGGGCACAGTGCCATGCACCTGTAGTTCTAGCTACTTGGGAGGCTTAGGCAGGAGGACCACTTGAGCCCAGAAGTTCAAGGCCAACCTATCAACAGCCACACATATCTTTAAAAAAAAAAAAAAAAAGAAAAGAAAAGAAAGAAAGAAAATAAGATTCATTGCTATGCTTTCTTCCACAATAATTTCATCTTCAAACTAAGGTAGAATACATATTATTTAAACTAAAACTTCAGTAAATAAGAGAATTTTCTCCACTAGTATTTTGTTTTAAAGTTTCGAAACATAAGACCCTAATGAGACATTGAAGTGTTTCATAAAGTAAAAATGATAACATTCTTATTTTTATGCACAGACTAGATACTTTGGTGTATTTTGTGGATTTATATATACTTCTCACTTAAATAATGCTTGGCACCTAACAGATATACATGGAACATCTGTTGAATAAATAAATATTTTACAGAAAAACACTTAGGATAATCACCTAAAAGACAATAACAAATTACCTATCAACCATTACCTACACAATCACAATTTTTCCAGTTAAAACAACAGCTGAACAATGATAATTTCTTGATAGCAATAAGCAGACACTATAAACTCTTAAAACTTCAGACACTAGCATGTTCTAAAACACTTCTTGGGACATAAAAGTCTCAATAGAATCCAGATCCTGAATGTGCATGGAAAATTAGGACTCAATAGCAGCATCCCAGGTTCAGAAGAACAATTCAGTACCAACAGCACCCAAAATACACAAAAGGACTGTCAAAGCAGTTAGTTCCAAGGTATTTTATAGTGCTTCCAACCTGCCTGGGGCACCTGTTTATTGGTTTTCTAGTAAGAGTTTTAGAGTTAAAAGAAGCCAGTTGGGAAACAGCCAGAATATTTTTCTCACACAGTAGTTAGAAATATAAAATAACACTATGTTTCTCCATTTATGATTATATAAGAAATACATGAGACTCTATAATGCTTCATTTGCTTTGCTAAAATAAGGAAAACCCTACAATGTTGAAAGACTCAATCTTTAAAGAACAAAAGCCAAAAAAAATTAGAGCATTTACCCAATTCACAATGAGCTGTAAATTTCATATTATATGGACAATTAGAAAGTTCACTAAAATAAAGGCAATAAGACAGAATGTTTTATGGTAGTAGAAAGAACCAGGTGAAATCTAGCTAGAACGATAACAACAAAAACAAAATTAAGCATGACTTACCACAAAGTTCAATCATTTTGGAGGAAATAAAGTCTTTAATAATATTTAGAGCATATATTTTGGCCATCTAAAACATCATCCCTGAATATGTTCTAAAACTAAAAAGGTGTCTCCAGGAAAATAAACATTTGGCCTATAGACATATGTAAGGCGAAAAAATTGCTAAATCTCATGAGAAAAACATTAACACTTTGATTTAAAGTATTTACTTGATTTTTATTTTTATTTTCCATACAATAGACTATCAGTCACTGAGTGTCTTAATATTTCATGCTTTTTACTTAATGCGTGATCCTTATACCTCTAAAGAAACAATACAAGCAACTGAATTCTGTAAAGGCTTTCGGTTGAAATGCAGGTGTTTTTCCTTTCCTTCCCTTTTTTTTTTTTTTTTTTGCAAACTACTTAAAATATCTTCACTAAATGATCACTGGTACATTGGGGAAAACTGAAAACTTAAGAGTTTATCCAAAAATCTTGTGCCAATAACAAACATAAATCTTGATAAAAGACACAGTATCATTTCACAATAAAAATACTAATGTATATATGTAGTGCAGGAGTTAAAAAATTAAAAATTCCACAATCCACAGTGTAAATCGATAATTGTGCTAAGGACTTTAACAAATTCCTTGCACCTTTGCAGCCCTTTAATTTTACTAGTATGACTTATGGATTACAGTTATCTTATTACTGGTACAGTGAATGCTATTCTTTTGATAATTTTGTACATCTTTGATTAATTTAAACGATGCTATAGTCTCTAATCACAAAAAGCAAAGTGCTCACAGACCACAACATTAACACTGTCAGCAGCTAAGAGAATACACACTAACTTTACATTACATGTACTGACATTCACATAGGTTGTATTTCTGCAGGGGCTTTTTATGTATATATGCACACATACACACACATATATATATTTTTTAATGGAGACTGATGAAGAAATGTTAAATTGGTGGCCTCTATATTTCAAGAAGGAGATGTTCTCTCAACCAAGTGAATTATTCATGTACATAAAAGAAATATTCATCTATGCAAAATTATAAACCATTCAGAATCACTTGATTATTTATAAGCAGAATTAAAGATATACTAACATTTCCAAAAGATTTAATGATTTATCCTGCTTCTACCTGAAAAAATATTGAAAACAACTTATAAAAGACTTTTAAATAAAATATAGGAAAAGAAAATGAGTTTAAAAATAGCAAAATGAAGCATAGATGAGTATTTACAAATGGATAAGCAAAATAAAAGAAATATCATTGTTTAGCATTGACTCACTACATGGGCTATGACATCTGATAAATTTATCTCCAGCTAAGTTTGCATAGACCTAAAATCAAAGATAAAGCAATGAGGACATTTAGTGGGGGAAATGGAAAAGTCCCTGACTATAGAGAGCTCTGAACAGAAGAGCTACTGAGAGGAATAACAAATGTGCTCCTTACTTATGCCAGCCATCCTGGAACATCAAAAAGAAGGTGAGAAGAAGCAAGGTAAGAAAAGCAAATTTTTCTTTAAGAAAAAAGAATTAAATTCTTACTAAGTTTATAAAATTTAAAAAAGCTAAATAATATAATAATTCTGATTCTTTATTATGGCTAAAGCCTATTAAGAGTATAAACTGAAGAGCAAACCAGAACTAAATGTCTAGAAATACAGATTCAGTAAATAATTACTTTCATCATCAAAACTAAAGTATATTAATGGGGAAAAAAAAAAGAATGAAAATAGTCATCACATGAGAACAACTAGAGTAAAAATATGGTTAAAACAAACATCTCCAAGAAAAGAAAGGCATAAATTTTACATTGATGGTATTTCAGGTTTTTTTTTTTTTTTTTTGGAAAAAAAGTTAAACTTTAGAAAATGAGAGCAGGACAAAGAATCCCTTATTTAAACATGTAAACCACTAGTAATGTTAAACTGCAAAATATAAAACAATAAATCATCTAGAAAATGAAAGCTTTTCTAGGGAGGAAAAAAGGCAGAAAATAAAGATCTATGGTTCCTAACATGATTATTGCTATTAGGTTCCATGTTGTTGTATTATTTGTATTTGAGGGTAAGGGCATCAGTGAAAACACAAAAGAAAACTTTAAAAGACCAAAACTAAAAGGAGCTCATAAGAGAACAATGTATTCTTCAATGATAAAGGTTATTTTCTGAAAATAATTTTCTGGAATATTTTGGTATTTTAGGGAAATAGGAACAAAATAGGCTTACAAAAATAAATTTATTAACAACTGCCCACAAAGAAACATGAGAAAAATAAGAAAAATTTTATGAAACTAACTCTAATATGTCTTATACCCAGGTTTTTGCCTAAGTGTGGCTGAAAAACTATATAAAAATTATACAAGTTCTATATAAAACAGACTCTAAATGAGGCCAATAAGCTCTAAATTATATCAACGTCATCACACAGCTTTAACATTTGGCAATAAAACTAATCAAATAATTATTAAACAGATATTTATTGTTAATCTGTACAAATATTTGTGTGTATGTGTGTGTATGGGGCAAATGCAGTGTGAATTTATTTATAATTTAAAGTATTTTTTTCTAATTTTACATGTAACTAAATGAATAAGCAAAATGCATGTATCCAACAGAGATTCAACTATGCCAACTGCTGGACATAATTTAGTCAGATTTAAAATAACAATTTTGGAAAGAACAAAATATGCATAAAAACCCATTTTACAAATACAAAATACAAACGTATAAATAAAGGTACCTATTTCCAAGTAATACAATAGCACATTATACAAGAAAAGTAATTCCAATGCATTCATTTTTATTTTAGTTCAGAGTAATAATTAAATTAAAATCTTATTTTGGGGTAGCCAGTTTTAAACAACTTCAAAATGTTTTTCCATTTGCACATTTTGTATGACTATGACTAATCTTTTAGAGCTATATGTTTTCTTCAAAATCGATTATGCCTTTGTACAGAATTTGGATCACGTACCCATGCCTCTGTTTGAATGGGCTTGATATTGCTTAGTAGCACCTCTTCATAGTTTCCATAATCAATGAATTTAACAACTGCTGTCATACCAGAAGAATGGAGGGCTTCAACTTCTGCTCGGTAAAACTGAGAAGGGAAAAAGGAATTTTAAATATGACAATCAATGCTGTCCTCCAAGGCAATGTTTAATGGAAATACAAATTTTCAAGGTGTATCACTGTATTTTTAAGAAAAAACAAAACAAAACATTAATTTGCCCTCTGACTAACAATGATAAGGTAATACACATATAATAATCAGAATATATGTACAAGCAATTTATTTTAAAAACGGAAATATATAACAAAAATAAATCATATAGAAGAATGGTCATTGATTCAGTCATCACAAATGGCTGGAGTAAGGTAAGGATACTGACTAAGGAGTAAGCACTTAACTCAACTCTGGAATTTGTAGGGTTTGAGAGAATTTATCCCAGTGTAATTTGCCTCTGAGAACCTGATGCACATTAACAAACTTGTAAGGAACTGATTTACATAATAATTACAATTAAAAACTTATTTGTTATGACACTCTTATGATAACTGAGAGCAGGTCATAAAATAGAGCACTTCTTCAATATAGGTTAATCCATTCAGGACCCAAATTGTAGGTCTGAATGTTTAGTGAATGTGAAATAAATAGAAAAAATACTTTGCTCTTAGAGAACATTTTCTTCAAGCTAGGATAGTTGGATGCTTGACTGTAAAATATCTACTAACAGCATCACTTGAAGAGCTCACCAGAATAAAAGCAATAAAAATTCACATTCTTCACATCCTTCTAAAAAAAATGTTACCCCAAGAATACAGGAAAGAATTGGGTTTTAGCTAGTATATTTAACTAGTATATTTCATATTGCAAAAGTGTTAGTGAATCCTTGGTGTTTCCTTGTTAGCAGGTTTAGTCACTATGTTGGGACTCCATCTTAAGTCTTTGGTATACATACACTTTCTCACTTCCTCCTTTTTCAGCCTCACATTCTTCTGTTCTGTGAATTGTGTTGCACATATGCTTCAATTATGAACTTCTGAAGTTATATGTCAGTTCAAGTAAGTTCAACAAACAGTCATAGGAAGACAAATAAATTGATGCTCTTATGAACTTACAATGTAGTATCCTACTTATCAGCTTTGTATCTTCAGCTTCCCCAAATTGAGCTGTAACATGGAGGTGAGTTTTAAAAGTTCTCATTTAAGAAACACTACCCCAAATATAGCCAAATATTTAATACAAAAAATATCTTATAGTTTAAGGAAAATCCATACAAAAAATAACTTCTGTATAAGTATTATATAATAAAGGTGTAGAGATGTGGCACTTAAAGCTGAGGAGCTCAGGAGGAACTTCCTGAAATAGATGGAATGAACTGAAGGTTGAAGAGCATTTAACCAAATAAATAGCTGAGACAGGTACTCCAGGGGAAGTTACAGAGACATAAAACATGAAGCTGAGAGTAGAAAACTAAAAATAGTTTTAAATTAATTATGATGTAAGAAGATGGTTCAACCAAAAAGAAATGTCAGGATATGTAAGGATCAGACAATGGAAGGTCTGTATGCAAGCTCAAGTCTGTAATCAACAGGTAAAAGATTTTAAGGAAAAAGAATGGTATAAAGAAGACGATCACAGTGGTGGCAATATTGATGACAAATTTAAGATAATGGGGTTTAAGGCAAGGAAAACAATTTGAAAGATGTTAAAATATTCCAGGTCAGAGAGGAGAAAGAGCTGAACTAGTTTGGTGGTCTCAATGAAGAACTGCCCACCAATCTCAGATCCTTCTTTGGAAACAATGCTAGAGAGAAGGAAAAGATATTATAAGGAATTTTTAAAAAAACAGATCAATACTGATTATCTCCAAAATATCATTATGATGCAATTACAAAGAGTATGGCTTCTTACTGACAATTATGGTCAATTCCTTTTCTCAGATTTTCACCCTGTCTCTGGTTAGAAATTGGAAAGTTTTCTATTCTTTACAACACATTTAAAAGCTACCTCTTAAGTTATGTGGTTTCAGAGGGTAACTAATTCTCTCTTTCACAGGACAAATATTGTTTATCTTATTTTCAATACTTGAATATAATCTAGCCCTTTTAATTTTTTTTTTAAGACAGGGTCTAAGTTGTTGAGGCTGGCTTTGAACTTTTGATCCTCCTGCCTCAGCCTTCTGAGCTGTTGGGATTATAAGCATGAACCACTATGCTTGGCTGCAGAGGTTTTTGGTATTAATTTAAATATATTCAACTGAGGTGATGGATGAATTCATTATTATTGATTTTTGTAGATAATTATAATTAAGATTAAAACTTTATTAATAATCCTATCAGGTATTTGGAGGCATCTGGGTGATAGCACACACAGTTAGAACTATAGTTAGAACTATAGTCCAAGCACCTGGCACTTAGCAGCTACTCATAATGTTTTTGTTCAATACTCAGTTAATATTTGTTGAAGGAATTTGTCTAAGTCCAATTAACTGAATAGACACAGACCTGTTACTCCTGTTGCTTCCTATGTGTGTGGTCAATCATATATATTAATTTTTTCTCTCTTTTAGCAGGCACCGAGTAACAAGGAAATTGGTGGAATCAGATTCTGGATAATGCAGAACATCTACATCTGCTTTCTAATTCTCCCTGACAGCCAGAGAGTGGCCATTTGGGATAGTTTCAAACAAAGAGATTTAAGTCAAGTCTTACTGATATTCCTGGGAAAAAGTTTTACTTTTCTAGAAAAAAAGGAGACACACATAGTCTTTGCCTTCTACCCTTGAACAAAGACTGGAAATCTAGAGAGCTATTTCTAAACAAATACTATCCCACATACATATAAAAGCATTAAAAGCTAATGTCATCTAGATTCCCCACGCTGTCCCCCTCCTTGTTGCCATTATCAGGTAAGGATTAGCCCCATGCTTATACCTTATAATCACTGAATATAACAGGAGTTAGTTCCAGATCCCAAGTCTTAAGGCATCCTTGTAAAGAATCCATCCAAATTCCCTTGTCTGAATTTCAGTTCCTTGACAATTTCAGTTACCTTTACCTCCACTCTGTTTAGTCACAGTTTCATGGACAAGCTCTTATCTTATGAATTAATACTACTCTAACTATGAAATACTTACTTCAAATACTTTCGTTTGACATGAACCTCACATTCAACCTGATTCCCCATTTTATAACTCCCTTACACCTGTTTTTGCGAATATATGCAGACCCTTCACCACTCTATTTTTTTTCTGTTTTAAGTGTCCCCACCTAAGCTAAGTAATCAACAGTCAACAATTAAGAACTAGGCATAATCCTGCCTTCAAAGAACTTAATAGTCAGGCAGTGGGGAGAGATACCAATTGAGAAATCAAAAATATTTACAAATTGTGGTAAGTTTTAAAAAGTGAACAAAGCATTGAGGAAGAGAATCACTTTCGAGGGAAGATCACAGATGCTTCTTCTAGAAGCTGATGTTCAGTTAAGCCCTCAAGGATGAGAGGAGAATTTGGTTGAAAACATGTTGGGCAAAAAGGAGTATGGACAAAATACTTCTCTGAGAGAGAGAAGCCTTCTGTCCATGGCTTTCCTGTTCTAGTGTGTTGGTCTTCTTGCTTTGGCCACGCTGTTCCTTGATCTGTGAGATTCCTGCTTGTTCTGATCTTATCTTTTCCTTTTCTCACAACTTCCTTCTTTCCCTTTCAGCTACCATATAATGCAAAACTAAAAAAGTCTAAATTATTGGTCTAGTAAATATTAAATTATTTATCATAAGGTAAATAATCAATCATATGCTCTTAATTTTGTTTAGTTTGAATGTGTAAGTTCTCTTTAAATGAAAATCTGTAGAATTTTGTACCACACAACAGATTTGTTCCTTATGAATCAGTACAATTTTACTAGCAAGAAAAACATTTATAAATCAGCAAATGAGAAGTGAAATAAAGTTGGACTGTACTTAGTCACTCCTATAATAATTTTCTGATATGAAAGCTAATATCAAACCTAACTTAACCAAATCCTATGGGAGAGATGCCTTAGCATCCACACACAAAAAAAATTAAATGTTTTTCTTCTATTTTATAAACTAGAAATCTGTTTAAAGGCTTTAAACAGGTAAAAATACAGAACCAAGTGCATAGTTCCAAGTGATGGCTTTCTATGAATTCCCATCACAATGTTACATTTGGGAATATTAGTACTTAACATGTTTACGTTATCCATACCTTGTTGTCTTCCCAATAAAGTGCAAAACATTCATCTCCAGGCTTCCACATTTTTGTATACTCCACAGGGATAGATGATTCTAGCACTTTTTCAGGCTTAATTGGGCCCGATCTTCTTTTGGGCCCACTATTGTAAAACATTTTCTCATCGTAGGGTGCAGCTGTGACAGGTCCTCCTGGTTTAATTGGTCCTACTCGTCTTCCTTTCAGTGGCATTTCTGTCTCTCCATTTGGAACACCAATGAAACTATTAGCTCGGACAGAATTCTGATAATCAGTATTTACATTAAAATGTTTTTCAATTTTCACACCACTGAAAGTTTCATTGTTTATTGTTCGTGATTTCCTGTCATAAAAATGATCTAGATTACCTGTTTGGTTTTCTCTTTTCCCACGTTTTTGGTTATTATAATCTATGGATTCTTGAGGAAGTGGATTTTCTTTTGCCTCTGCATAGGATGGACCTTTTCCTGATCTGCTTTGCATAGAGTTTTCTCGTTTTTTAAAAGCACCATCATTGTGCTGAGAGCTTAGAGGATATGAAGCATCTTTAGTTCTATCATATCTAGAATACGGTCGATCACACTTGATTCTCTCTTCAGCCCATACTTCAGATCCTGAGGAAGTACTTGGTCTTTCAGAAGCTCTATTTCTAGGTAATCCACTACCTTCTAAAAGTGACTTTGAATTTGGGGTGTCTCTTTGAAAACGAGGAGGTTTTTCATTTCGTGGCTGCCTGGTATCACTTCGAGGAAGATGTCTTGGTTGATTATTATCTTTTACTCCATTTTGTTCAGCATTTGACATTCTGTGTTGTCCTTGATGAAATTGCTGCAGCTGTGACTTAGGTTCTGAAGGGTAAAACACCAAAAAATTTTATTCATGCAAAAATATTGAACTACAATTTTAATATCTCTCTCCATCTTCCCACCTCATTACTTTAATTCTTCACTTTCGCAGAGTCCTGTATTTCTAACATATGATTGTCCTAGTTAGCCATACTGGAGAAGTAAAGCAATGATGTGAGCTAAGAAAAAATGGTAGATAATCAAAAGTCATTTGTCTTTGTTGCTGAATGTTTCCATTTTTATAATAAAGTTATGTATATAAACTATTCTGGTAATTCATGTCCTAGAATATTAATGAAACAAAACTGCAAAATGCTAACTCAGGAATGACTATGAAACTGTATAACACTTGTTCACTTTTCTGAAACCTGCACTAATTTAGAAATTACAGCTATCATTATCAATCCTAGTAGAGCATTTGCAAATGTTCCTTTTTAAATCTTTCTAGATCTGAACTGCTGTTTATATTTCAAACAGATATGCTATTATAGAAAAATAATTTCTTCATCTATCAAAGTAATTAAGAGCAGGTCCTACTTAAAAATACAGAAAAAAGCATCAAAAACATTA
The DNA here is from genome assembly GCA_020662805.1 of Glaucomys volans. Taxonomy (NCBI): domain Eukaryota; kingdom Metazoa; phylum Chordata; class Mammalia; order Rodentia; family Sciuridae; genus Glaucomys; species Glaucomys volans. Next base: position 116,505 of record JAJEJO010054235.1, on the reverse strand, counting down.
CTAAGCATAATAATACAGATAACATCTAACATAAAACTAGAAGTAGTAACATGGTAAATATATAGTAATAGATAATATGTTAGGCTATATTTCATGTAGTAATTTTAATTCTATTTCAATCTGTTCTATGTCTTATACTTTCTTCCTCTTTTGTTTCACATAGCATGTCTGTAACATTACAATCAAACACATTGATTTGTCTTTGGTGAACAATGTTTCTTTTGCCCTATACCATAAAAAACACAGGTAACAATTCTTTTTCTTTTGTTTTGGCACTGGAGATTAAACCCAGGGGTGCTTTACCACTGAGCTACATCCCCAGTCCTTTTTATTTTTTAATTTTGAGAGAATCTCATTAAGAAATATTTATCATATTGATCTGGGCATTTTCAATTTTTTTCTGTTTTCTAATATTTTTCTACATTAAAAATCTTTTGCTTACTTTATTTCATATACTCCTTATAACCACCCTGAAAGGGCATCATTATTATCATTATTTTACAAGTGAAGAAACAAAGTAATGTTCTCAATTAAAGACTTCCATCAGAAAATACTGAAACAAGAATTAAAGTAAAATCTAACTGGAGCTAAAGGCCAAGATTTTTCCTCTATGTCAAGCTGCCTAGTCAGAAAAAAAACAAAAACAGAATGTAACCAACAACATATTAGCTACAATTTTTTGTTCTGTATCTGTTCATTTTGGTGAGATATAAAAATCACAATGTTAACAATCTTTGATGGGCTGAAAAATAAGTTTGGATATTAGGATCACCAAAATTCTGACCTAAAATTAATAATCTCTTTTCAATAACTGCAGAAAAACTAAAATCCATGACAACTGGACTAGTATTTAGTAGCTCACAAAGTGTCACTTAAAGATAGCATAGCATCTACCATAGGTGTGCAATTTAGTAGACACTATAACTGTAGACAAGAAATTTAACTTTTCTGAACTTCATCTTTAAAATGGGGATAACAACAAAGTATATATTTTAAAAGACTGACTGAGTTAATATATATGCAAAGTTTTTAGAATTGTTACCTGGCTTTAATAAAAGTAACTTTCAATAAATATGAGCTATTGTTTATATGACTATTATCATTAGCACTACAATTAAGCAAATAAACTTAATGGCAACCAGAAAGAAAAAAAAAAGGTGATTGGATTATAAAGTACTTCCTTATTTACCATTTTCATTACCACAACTGTCTCCTTTACTTAAGATCCTAATCTTCCTTTAGTTTTTGTTAATTTTTTTTTCTCGTTCAAAGTAGAGCAGGAAGAATACTTTAATGAAATTCCTTTACTGCCATGTTATAAAAGTCAGAGTATAGAGAACATTTAGATACATCAGAAAATCAAGAAGAATTGGGGAAAAAAAAGAGCTGAGACAAACAAAACAGAAAATCAAATACTGTTATTCACTTAAAATAAATTAGAAACATTCTCCAGATTAAAAAATGTATATATACAACCTTTAAAACTTTTCTAGATAAAAAAGGTTAAGAAATTCTGGGAAATTTAAAAATTAAATAGTCCTATCATAAGAAAAATGTCTTTCTAATCCCACTTGTAGACAAACCATTATTAATGGTTTGAAGAGTTTATTTTTTAAATGTAATTCATATAGATATATCGATGTGTAGTTTTTTAAGAAACAAAACTGCAAACATGCTATATCTTAGGGGTTGCAATCTACTGTTTTAAAAAAAAATTTAGTTGGCAATAGGCTTTTATTTATTTATATGCGGTGGTGAGAATCAAATCCAGTGACTTGCACATGCTAGGCAAGCGCTCTGCCACTGAGCAACAACCCCAGCCTGCAATCTACTTTTTAAATCAACAGTACTGTATAGGCTTCTGTTATGGTTCAGATCTGAAATATCTCCCAAAAGCTCATATATTAAAGGTTTGGTCCCTGGTGCAGCAGGATTCACAGGTGAAACTTTGGAGAAGTGATTGAATCATAAGGGCTCTGATAGCTGAATGGACTACCAGAAGGTAGTGTAAACTATAGGCAGGTGGGGCATATTTGGAGGAAGTAGGTCACTGGGTTGGTGGGTGCCCCTGGGGACTATGTCTTGCCCTCCATGCCTTCTTCTCTCAAGATACCAAGGAAATGAGCAGACACTTTACAGAGGAAATACAATCTATCAACAAATACATGAAAAAAAGTCAACATCTTAAGCAATTAGAGAAATGCAAATCAAAACAACTCTAAGATTTCATATCACCCCAGTCAGAATGGCAATTATCAATAATACAAACAACAATAAATGTTGGTGAGGATGTGGGGAAAAAGGTACACTCATATATTGTTGGTGGGGCTACAATCTGTTGCAACCATTATGGAAAGTGGTATAGAGTTTCCTCAGAAAATTTGGAATGGAAGCACCATTTGACTCAGTTATTCCACTCCTCCATATATACCCAAAGGACTTCAAATCCACATCAATGTTTACAGTAGCTGCAGCTATGGAACCAACCTAACTGCCCTTCAAGAGATGAATGGATAAAAAAAAAAAGTGGTGTATATATTCAATGGAATATTACTCAGGCATAAAGAATGAAATTATGGCATTTGCCACTAAATGAATGGAGCTGGAGAATATCATGCTAAGCAAAATAAGCCAATTGTCAAAAACCAAAGGCCAAATGTTTTCTCTGATATGCTGATGTAACTCACAGTGGGAGTCGGGAGGGGGGCTAGGGAAGAATAGAGTTACTTTTGATTAGGTAGAGGGGAGTGGGTATGGGCTAAGAAGGATAGTAGAATGAATCAGACATTATTACTCTATGTACATATATAACTATATGACCGGTGGGGTTCTACATCATGTATAATCAGAAGAATGAGAAATTATACTCCACTATATATGAGGTATCAAAGTGCATTCTACTATCATGTATAACAAATGAATTAATAGTATGTAAAGCATCTCCCACAATTCCTGCCAGAGTAGATGCTCAATAAATTGTAACTATTATTTTAATTTATGTTTAGTAAATGTTTAAAGGAATGGATAATAAATTGAGGAAAATAGAAGAATAGCCAAAAAGAAAAATAGGCTCATGTACTCCAGTATTTGGAGAAAAAGAACATGCCATCCTTCACAGAACTAAATACCAAAGAAAATTAATTATATATCATATGCTATGAAAAAAAAACAATTTAAAATGCAGATTTAATATGTGATCCCTATAATAGTAAGCTTCTACAAAGTTACTAATGTTCAATTATATCAGCTATGACATCTACCCAGAAAATTTCAAAAATTCTAAACAAAGTATATTAGGACCATTTTGAATTCAAGAGTGTCTCTAATAATATGCTAATAAAACTGGGAGCTGAAAGGAAAACGAAGAAACTAACAAGCTAGGCTGGGTGGGCACACTTGTAATCCCAACAACTTGGGAGGCTGAGGCAGGATTGTTAAGTTCAAGGCTAGCTTGTGCGATTTAGCACGATTCTGTCTTCAAAACAAATAAAACAGAAACTATGGGGGGTTTTCCACATCCTGCGTGGATGAGGCGAAGAGTTTCTGTCAGAGGATGACACTGCTGGCTATCAATTAAATACTAATAAACTTATCTAATCAATAAACACAAGAGCCAATACTTTTTTCAAATGGAAGGGGGTGTGATGGATTGGGCCATACCAGATCTGGTCTCCAACAAGATGGAGAAGCCCCACCTTCACCTTTATTTATAATCCCACAGATAAAGGAGCCAAGACCAGGAGGGGCTTCTTCTGTGAGGAACAGGATGGTGTGGAGTTAGGGAAGTCATTTGCTTAGAGAATTAGCATATCCTCAGGAGTGAGCCACTCTGTACAGGGTCACCTACCCCAGACTATCTGAAAACAGTCTCCCATGACTGCCAGTTCCTGGTAGTCAGACCTCTGTATCCCATGGCTCAGCCAAGTCTGATTCTGCTAAATGTGAATGGTTCCCCACACCAAACCAAACCAAACCAAACCAAACCAAAACAACAACAAAAAAGGCTGTAGCACAGAGATAAAGCACCCCTTGGTTTGATCCCATGTACTGCCAAAAAATAAAAATAAAACCTATACAGTCTCTTCTCATGACACCTGATAAAGACTAATTCTGTAAAACTAAGTCCTTTGGAGGTAGTCCCCAGCAAAGGCTGAAGATATTTATAGATTAATGCTGAATGCTGGATATATTGCTAGTCTAAGAAAACATCAATATTTATAATATATTCATAATAATTAAGATTTCTAAAATCTTATAAATCACAAATTCCTAGGCAATTAAGTATAGCATTTAAATTATTAAATACATTTTAAAATGTATTTACAAAGCTGAAATATATTATGATAAATTTTAAAGCAAAATACAAATGGCAGGACACGGTCTTTTCATTCATATGCCAATTCTAGATGAAGTCAATTTTCAGGGATTATTCCGAATACAACTATTACTTAATATAATGTCAATCAAACTTAATGGTATCTCCTAACAGGAAGCTGGTATCCTGTTAGTCTACTGTCTTAGAACTGAAACCACCTAACTAATGTAGCTAATACTTTAGAAAAACTGGTATGAAAATGATGAAAATATCAGGACAATGGAAAGTGTTAGTTATTTTTTACAGACTTCAATTACAAGAAAAAAAACCAGCTGGCAAATTTGAAACCAGAAAAGGAAAAGAAACTTACAGCTCAGAAATGTTCTTTTCTACTACAGTAGTGCCCCCTTATCCACACAGGGTATGTTCCAAGATCCCCAGTAGATGCCTGAAACTATAGATAAAACTAAACCCTATATATACACCATGTTCTTTTCTATACAAGTTAAATTTATAAATTAGTCACAGTAAGCGATTAACAGCTATCACTAATAACAACACAGAATAGTTATAGCAATAAACTATCTTAAAATTGCCAGTATCACTACCCTTGCTCTTTGGGGCCATTATTAAGAAAAATAACTGTTCCTTGAACACAGGCACTATGATCCTGCAACAGCAGATCTGACAACTGAGATGGCTTCAAAGGGACTAGCACATCTAGTGTGCACACACTGGACAAAGGGATGATTTGTTTCCTAGGCAGGATAGAAAGGGATGGTGTGATATTTCATCATGCTACTCAGAATCTTACTCAATTTAAAAATTCTTATGTTTCACATACACCTTATGTATACAGGTCAAAGTTATTTATTTATTTATTTATTTATTTATTTATTGCAGTACTGAAAACTGAACCCAGGGGCATTTCATCACTGAGCTACATCTCCAACCCTTTTTATTTTATTTTGAGACAGGGTTCTGAGTTTTCCAGGCTGGCCTTGAAATTGTGAGACTCCTGCCTCAGCTTCTGAAATAGCTAGGATTATAGGAGTGTACCACACTTAAAAGTGATTTTATGCAATATTTTTATCACACCTACATTTTAATTGTGACATGTCACATGAAGTCAGATGCAGAATTTTCCATTTGTGGCATTATGTTGGCATTCAAAAGATTCAGATTTTGCAGCAGTTAAGATTCAGACTTCTGAATTAAAGATGCTCAATCTATATGATACAACCATCTAGGTCAGGCTTATGAAGCTAAATCGTGACTTCTACAGGTCCCAAATTAAAATCCTCTGAGAGCTAGGACTGATACGAAACATAGAAGAAAAGTTTGATTTTCAATTTTATTAGAGAAATAACTTTCAATCCCCACCTATACACATCACTGAATCACAATTACTTCTTTATAATATCAAGTTCTATAACAGACCCAAATGATGATGCTGATGATATGAATATTAATTCCAAGATCATATCTCTTCATTATCTGTTTAGAAGGCATTTAACCATTTGAAATTATGAAGATAGCCCTGAAAAGCTTCCTAGATTTTTCTGAGAAAATCTCCAACATTTTCTACTATCAATGAAGAGTTAATTTTAGAATACAAAACTTATGGAGCAATGACCAAATTCTGAGGGGAAAAAAAAAGTGGAGATCCAATTTTTACAAAACTAACAGTATATTTTTAGGATTCAATTCCATGAAACCTTAAAATGGGTTGAAAAATCAATTCGGTATCTGCGTCAATTTTTTTTTTTTTTTTTTACCATAACCCAAGCTTGCCTAAGAATGTGGTGACTTAGTAGTATGAGTGGATTAGCAAAAAAAAGAGTAACAGAATAAAATCTGGAAAAGACACTTTAAGGATGACCACATGCAAAGTTTTCCCATCAATCTTGTTACCTTTATTTTACCCATGAAGACAGGACCAAGGGAATATAAAAATCATCCATAAGCATAACCACCTTCTATCTATATACTTATAAATTTATTGTATAGCTATTTGCTCTCCTGTTAGTTGTTATGAATCTCTTCCATGTGATGTCATCATAAATATTAAAAGGGGCAGAGAAGTGGCTACTGATAGAATTAGTTCCAGGTCAGGCAAATATTTTAAAACAATCAAATAGCAAACCAAGCAGTAGTCAATTGTGCTCGATTAATGTATTAAAAAAAAATAAACTAATTGGTCTTATTTGTCAAGTAAACTTTTGAAATAAAGGACTAAATATCAATATAGGTTATAAACATGCCAAGAAACTTAGTGTTTAGTTTGTGAGAAAACACAAATCACAAACTAAAGGCACAAAGGGATGTTTACTTAAAAGGATTTTATACAAAAAAAGAAAGAAAGAAAGAAAGAAAGAAAGAAAGAAAGAAAGAAAGAAAGAAAGAAAGA